>QYTT01055838.1:0-10685 GCA_006980735.1 Dasypogon diadema
TTCAAAAAAAGGCTTAAACTAAACAATGAAAATTCAAAACAGATAAAATAATCAAAATTAATAATTCAAAAAATATAAAAATAATGGAAACAATAAAAATAAAACTAATAATTCAAAAAAAGATAATAATGAGAAATGAAGAAAGAAAAATCCAACTAAAAATCCAAATGATGAAATGAAAATGAATTAACCTGTAAAAGAGAAACCAAATTAGAAAAAGGGAATGAGAAGAAGTGTTATATTATAATTGGGGTCAGTTCCCCTCAAGAAGAATTGGGAATTAATTACCCTTCCCAAAAAAGTGCCGGCTTCAAAACTGCCTGATAAGAGTGATGCCGGCTTCAAAACTGCCTATAAAATTTGGCTCACTACTGCCTTTAAATGTGGCTCAGAACTGCCTAAATGATGACGTCAAAACTGTCTTCATCGACTGCTCAAATCGCAGTGCCACTCGGTCCTCTGATCGCAGTATTTATACGTTCCGAAATGTACATGTTAAATGAGGACCGAGTGGGGGCACCATTGCGTATGCGTACTCTATGGTATTGACCTGTCTTTAATGAACGTTCCCTTAGGGAAAAGTGAGACAGCTGTCAGATGACAACTGCTCGAATTTTATATGAAAGCGACAGTGGTAAGTTATTTTATTATTTCCTCATATGGTCTTTTGATTTTGAATGTTTACAGGCTGTAAATCAGGATACCATAGACGGCAGCAGGAATTTGAAGGATTCTGTACGCGTAAGTATTGGAAATATGTGAGCAAACTATTTGTTTACATTTGTAAATTTGTTTTGAACGAATTTTTCACTTTCATATTTGTTTCAGATTATGCTAGAACATAAATGCCACGAAGTCATCTGAAGTGACCTTATGAGAAGTGACTGTTTATGTGGATTTGGATTGTAATTTGGTAAAATATGTGTATTTTTATAAAACCTACTTCTAATAAGTTTTCTCATGGAAATTTGACACATGAATTTCTTTTTTAGGTCGAGGGACTTGACACCGACAGATCTCACCAGGTGTTGTTCCGCGGCTCCCAGTCCAGGATTATTGAGGCTGCATCTGGTGTACCTCAGGGCAGCCATCTCGGTCCTTTTATTTTTGCCTTGTCTATTGATGACATCGTCTGTCTTTTGAAGCACTCTAATGTTTTAATCTATGCCGGTGACATGAAGATATTCTCTTTGATTGAGGATGTCAGCGACTGTGCTTCTCTTCAAGGTGATTCAAATCTTTTCAACTCTTGGTGTGGGCACAACGACCTGGAACTTAATGTTAACAAATGTGAGGTCATGTCATTCTTCAGGAGGCGCGATGCTATTAGTTATGTTTATACACTTGGTTCCGATGTCATTCCTCGCGTTCAATGCGTAATGGACCTTGGTGTGAAACTCGACTCGAAGCTCGACTTCATTTCCCATGTCGATTATGTTGTCTCCAGGAGTAACTCTATGCTAGGTTTCATCAAGCATTGGTCCAAGGAGTTTTCTGACCTTCAGGTCTCCTTAACTTTATAAAACTCGTTTGCCAGACCGATTCTTGATTACGCGTCCCAGGTTTCGAACGCATTCTATTCTGTCCACATCAACCGTATCGAATCTGTGCAACGCAATTTCATTCGATTTGCACTTCGGGATCTCCCTTGAAATGACCCATTAATCCTTCCACCCTATCCTGACCGATTTAATCTCGTCGGCTTGATTTCTTTGGAGAAGCGGCTAGAGATTGCCGATATAGTTTTTATCCACCAGCTCTTGGGCTCTAATGTCGACTCCCTGGTGCTCCGGAACAGGATGTCTTTCAGGGATCGTGGTCTCAGGGGAACCCCTTTTGCACATCAACTTTTCTAGAACCAACTATGGTAAAAATGAGCCTGTCAACCGCATGTGCGCAGCTGTTAATCGTGTTGGGATCCATTTTGACCTTAACGTGTCCAAGGCTGTACTAAAGAGCCGTCTTCGTCTTGCCCTGTGATTCCTGGTTGTGTCCTGTTGTACAATTTTCTTTTTTATTTTTGTTTTTTTTTTCATTCTTAATTCACTAACAATCTCTATGGTCCTTCTAATTGGTTTAACACTATTAACAGTTATTTGTTTTGCATGCTTGCCGGGGAGCCCTACCTTAACGCATTTCCTTAAATGCGTGAACGCTTTATGCGGAGATGGGTAAATATTTGTTGGCTCCTTGCTAAGAAGTGCGCCTTCTGTGCTAGAAGGGAAACTCCAGTGTTTATAGTGTTTATATTTTCCTCTCTTTTATTCAAGGTAATTGAGGTTAAATCGAATTACCTTGTTAATTCGTAATTTAGTCTTAATTTCATTAATTGCACCAAATTCCCCACCTCAAGAAACCCTGGGGTCACCACTTCAAGTTGGTGGGAATATGTGGAAACGCGACTGTTTTAGACGTCAAGTTCCGTGATTTTGACAGTTCGTCGCGGAGTATTTTTGTTGTGTTTTTTCGCGTTTAGTGATTTTGCACAGTGTCTTGTGTAGAATTTAGGTAAGTGCCTCATTTTCAACTCATAATTGTTCAATTTTGTGGTTTTTCCTGTGAGTTTCGTGGAATTTGTTTGTTTTTGAATGATTTTGGTGCGGCCGCAGTGGTCGCGTGGGAATTATTTGACTTTGCACTTGTTGCAAATGATATTCAAGAACATATTTCAAAAGATGTCAATTCATGTATTTTTTTTTTATTTAATAAATTCAACAATTTAGTTTTTTCTTATTTCAGAAACATGCACTCTCATCTTGCGCAAACATCGGGTCTTCGACCGAGACATTTCCCGATAACGTCCACTCTGTCCTAGGTCCACGAGACTAAATATCGACCGTGATACTATTCTCCTTTCTCCACCTTATTCTGAATTCTCCATCAGGTCTTCTCAAGTCCTCGACTGAGATCGAATATTTTTCCTGGGACTTCGACTGGGACATTCCCATACATACCGAGATATTCCTTTCTCCTCATGTTTTAATTATCCTGCTGAGGCTCGTATACGCCGTCGGGACATCAGGAATATCTGGCTTGTGCTATCCTCGAGCTGCAACACTGGGACACAGGTGAGTACATTTACCGTCGAACATATTATTTCTATATAATCTGTGGCTTCTTTCTCTTCGTCACGTCCTTTTTTACGTCACTGTGGTTAATAGCGGATCGTGAATTTGTTTTGCATTTTTCAAGTGTATCAGTTTTGCTATTTCTGAGTGAATTACGATGTTATAGTTAGGTTAAAATTGTTATTTTTGGATTGAATTAATATAAGGACAATTATAAGGGATTTCATTCTTGTTTCTATTTTGAGCCTCTTCCAACGCTATTGTTACAGCAAACTGTATTATTTGCTGCCTAAAATCACGGGCGGCACAAAATTATAGTTTTCTTTTTGCAATAAAACACAGACATTCGTTTTATTTTTGAGCGGAAAGTATAAAACTCGGATTAAGATTGATTAGGAATTTTTATTATTTTGATTGTGGTGGTTACGGTCCTTGATATAAATATATACTTTCATGGTATGTTTCAGCCAATTATAAGATTATGTGATGAAAAAACATGCAATAGGCAGCACTAGTAATATTACAATGATAATAACCTTGGTATCCATGTTACCACTGTCCGGTCTGTGCAACCCATCAGACAGGAGTGAGACATTTTAGATTTGCAACTGCTATACTCTACTTTTGCAGATATACACTTGTTTTCAAAAATATCATAACCTATGGAATTACTTTTTACACAAATTTGACTAACTTTATTTATTATATACAATGATCAGAGAAGTAAACAAGTTTTAACAGCCGGTCTTAGAGTAAAGCCACCGGAAATAATATACGATTAGTCAAACGCTAAGCGGTCTTAGGGCTTTGTACCTTAAGACTGTAACGTGACACAGTCTAGTATCCCGAATAGGAGACGAATAACAAACAACTCTGGCACTATTGTTTATATTGCTAGAATTAAAATCCTAAATTCAATAATTTGACGTTAGAAATAATACTTGCTTATATCTTGACCGCTTAGATAGATATCAGACCTTATTTGGAAAGCAAACCATTTCAAAATTGCTTCTATATTCTATATCTTGTTTAGATACGAAAATAATAAAAATTCTTTATAGATAATAATAAATGAAATTCGGTAATAATCAATTTTCTTTATACCAGTTAGGAGCAAACTATTTGTATTAAAGAAATTAAGAATAATTTAGTCTAATTAAAATAATAAATTGTCATTAGATAATTGCATAGAACAAATGGTATAACTTTAAGTCATTGTATAATTTTAAATTTTGAACTTGAAAGTCCCGCCCTTAGCACTTAAAACGTCTAATTGTTGAATGGTCGAATTGTGACCGGAACCCAACATGCTGGAGAAAAAAGAGGAGCGAACATCTGGGTGAGACGGCAAGTTCCTGCTCTCTTTGGCTTTGGCGTTGGCGCGAGGAGGAGAAAAAAGAGAAAGTTGCGTTCAGAGTATAAAATTTTCAATTAGTAAAACTTAGCCGAGGCTAGTAAAAATATTAGACCGACATAAAACAGCAAAACCTACGAAAGAAATCAAAGCGACCGAGAGTTCGAGAGCCGAGAAACGATCGAGGGTCGAGAAAGACGCCCAGAAACCAACAGAAATTGGAGGAGCAAAATTGACTAAGGGAAGTACCCTGGGGGTAAAATTATCTAACAACTAGTAGAAGTTATTTCACGCATGAAAATTTTGTAGATTGCTAACCCGTAGGCACTTATTTTTACTAACCCCAAGTAGTTAAAATTTAGATTGGTAGCAGGGCGGCCGCATTGGGAACATAGTGTGTACAGTAATGTAAACCGAATTTTATTGAAATCAAAAGATAAGAATTTAGTGCCTTTTACGTTACGTTTCCTTCAATTTAAATTTACTTCCAGTGTCAAACCTGCTTGTACATGCTTATTTTAACATAAAACTTCCTAAAGGTATTTTAGCTGAGAAAGAAAACAGGTAAAACGGTGATATGACCAACAACTTGGTTTTATTTCCAAAAGGTGGACAATACTGAAAACAGGTTTGCTTCTTAATGTACTTTAGTTCGAAGATGTGTCTCAATACCGACTGGCTGAGCATATGATTTTATAGTTTTGCAAAATAATTAACATTTTGAATTATTGTAGTAGACTAGTTTTTGTCTCAAATGTATGGGAAAATTATTTTTTTGTGCATCATTGTAATCGCCTGTGCAACTGGTAAGTTACTACACTTTCTTTATAAAATTAGCTGAAATTGCCGCTGAACTGGGTGTGCAAAATGAATTCATTTAATTTTTGTATATAAACCAGTTTTTAGTGAATGCAGTGTTTGGTCTTCCTCAATGTAACAAACTTCTGAGGTACTAAACTCAGATTCCTGAACATTTTAACTTGATATTTTTTATATTTAATGTGTCAACCAAAATTGAGTGTGAATTATTAAAAGCTTTTAGGAAGTACGGTGAATACTCAAATTATTCGCTCCACTACTATACTCAAATGAAAGTTTTAATATTAATTTTAAATGAAAACGTATTTTTTAAGATTTGAAAGAAGTTTGCAATATAAACAATAAAATTATAGAATATCATAAAAATGTCCGCATAATTTCTAAGTTTATCTTAAATAAATAGGCTTTTGTAGAAACTTGATAGATTTATACACTTCAAAATTAATTAATCGATTTAATTTAATTAGGCATATATTTATACCCTATATGATACATAGAGTATATTAGGTTTGATCCAACGTTTGCGACACATAGAACCAATAATGCTAGAGCAGAATGAATTATATACATATGCTCAGAATGTGAAAGCAAATCGATTTAACCATGTCTGTCTGTCCGTCCGTCTGGGATATATTACTTTCAGAAAATTTGTAGATCAAAGTTCAAAAATGAGCCGAATCCCCCCACTCCTTCGATAGGTCGCCATATAGAATTTTTTGGATTATTGTATATAATTCTAATAGGGAACAACGTATATCCCCATTCCAAAAAATGTAAACGGAACCCAGTGATTTTCGACCAATTATTTGTCCAAAGTTTTTGAGAAAATCGAGCGATGGAATTTCTTGAGGATCGTGAATTGCTATCAAAGTTGCAATCTGGCTTTAGACCGGGCCATAGTTGCGAAACTGCCCTTATACTATGGACACACAAGTAGTATCAATACCATGATATAGATACCATGTCAGATCTTTACCATGTAGTATAGCCGACCCCTGACACACATGCGTTCGTGGCATCATTTGACGTATAATGCCAGTGAATTGTCGAAATAAAAGTTTGTAGTAAAAATTTCACCGAAAGAATTAATCTGTTGTTACCTAAATAATTTATTATTAATAAATATGCTGGAAAGGTTAAATATAGAGCTGAAAATGTAAGCAAAACACATTAAAGATAACCCTTATGTCACATAACTGTCACTTATTTTAACTATTTAATTTTCCGCTATGAAGAAATGGTGCTAATGTCAGTAAAAAGGTGCGTATACTAGGTTTGAACATGAGGAAACCAGCAAAATTTATCGGATTTCAATACTAGGTACGTTCATGGTATACTAGGTACTTCATCTGGTATCTACCTAGTATTTGGTGACACACATGCGATATACCACGTAGTATTCGAGTACCATGGTATCGAAACCACATGTGTGTCCATAGTATTATTAAGGTGACTTCTGACGTGCACGTTGCCCTTGATAAAGACCAGTTAACTATGAAGGTACTTCTCGACTTTAGTAAGGCATTTGATTTGGTTGATCATAACATCTTATTATCTAAGCTCATAACAGAATTTAATATTTCCTCATCAGCTATGAAACTTATTCAAGCTTTTCTGGTCAACCGAGTTCAGGTAGTGAAGGTTAAGGACTCACTATCTGACCCAAGAACACTGAATCTAGGCGTACCCCAGGGGTCCGTCCTTGGCCCTTCATTATTAATTCTTTATATTAATGGCCTACCAAATATTCTACGACATTCGTCCGTGCATATTTATGCCGATGATGTGCAAATTGATCTAAGTCGCCCAATTGGTCTTATTGAAGATTGTGCGGATCGAATAAATGAAGGCTTGGAAAGAATTCATGAGTGGTTATTGATTAATAAATTGCATCCAAATCCAGCCAAATCAAAATGCATCACCATCTGTAAGCATAATCTACATAAAGAAAGTCTACCAATATTGGCTATGAACAATTCCGAGATCCAGTACGTTGACAGTGTTCGCAATCTTCGCAATCTAGGCATAATGCTAAATTAAAAAATGTTTTGCTGTGATCAGATCTCGGCAGTTCTGGGTAGGATTTATGGCTCTCTTATGGGACAACTGTGGCTAACTTCAGATTCCCTGTCTGTGCCAGTAAGGATCAAACTGGCGAAAGCCCTAGTTTTTCCCCACTCTACCTTCGGTAGCCTTGTATTTCCCAAACTTGATGCTACCTGCTTGAGAAGACTAAAGGTTGCTTTCAATGATACTATACGATATTTCTATCATCTTCCTCGAAACTCTCACATATCTGACTCAGTTTGTGGGAATGACCTTTGAATCTTCCCGTGCACAACGTGAGCTGGTCTTCTTGCATAGGGTGATTTATTGTAGGGTTCCGTCTTACTTATTCGTAGGACTGCAATCCTTAAACTCTGCCAGACCCCTGAAGCTTCCGGCTACAACGTACAACACTTGTTTGGGTGAACGATCTTACCTTGTCCAGGCGATTCGTAGATGGAATTCTCTTCCTGCTACGGGTGCAACGCATGAGCTCTCACAGGTAATAGGTCCCTTTATGAAATTTTTTCGAACAAATAATTAGAAATGGTGCAAAATTTTAAATTGAAACTTAAGGCTAATTTGTGTTTTGGATTTTTGTTTTTGGATTTCTTTATTTTTTTTTCTTTTCTTTGTTCAATTTTTTTGTTTTTTCTCTTTTTTTCTTTTTCAATTAACGTTTAAGTTTAGTTATGTTAATTTTCTTTTTTACTATAGTCCATAAGTAAACCTCCACCAATTTTGTACGTATAAGATATAAATCTTTGTACTAAGTTCCAATAAATTGTTATGTTATGTTATGTATAGCTCTCAAATTTAGTAAAGAGCAGTTTTATGAGACGCTAAACCAATAAAATGAAAATCGCTCATATTCCCTCATTCCTTCGTCGGGCCGCCATATTGGTTTTTTGGATTATTGGATATAATTCGAAGGGGAAGCAACCTATCACTTTGAAATTTTGTATATATGTGTTTTATGAGACTCCAGATCGGAAAAATGAAAATAAATCACGTCTCCCCACGCCTTGGTCGGAGTGTCATATTGAATTTCCAGATTATTGTATATAATTCGAAAAAGAAGCAACTTAGCACTCTAAAATTTTGTACAGAAGAGTTACTTAAAATAAAGTAATGTGCTGAATTGGTTCTGGTCGAAGACCCAGAGTGTAAAAAAACCTCTATCCAGTTGTTGTCTGGAATAGAGTAATAATAATAATAATATTACTGGTCGTGACCAGGGTTACCACCTCGAGATAATGTATTTGGAGCAAGTTCGTGGGAAAAATGGAGTAGATGAAAATCGAGCGGAGTAGATTTAAAAATAACGGCTTTTAGAAGAAAAAATTACAAAAAGGCAGTTAGAAGAAAGTTTTGTTGTATGACTTTCCGTTATATCATATGAAGGGTTAAAGGAAAGCGTGTTTTTCAACAAAAATTAATTTTTATTTTTCAAATAGGCATACATATGGATAACAATTCAAATAGAAATCATTGTACAAAATTAAATTTATTTTTCTTTGACAAAAAACTCAACAAACGAAAATTATTTCTGGAAAGATCCTGAACTGAATTTCACTTTCGTTTTCATTTCATCAATCATCCCATCCATCAGGTGTGTGAACTGAATGAAATATGAAATAAGAAAATCCAGTACTCAAACCTGATGCTACGACGATACGCTACTACAAATTTACAACAATTCAATATTGAACACAAACGGAGACAAACAATTTTGCCACTGGGCAGAAAAGAAAATGGAGTAGATTTTTTTTCGATGGAGTAGACGGAGTAAATGCGTTTTTCAAATCGAAAATGGAGTAAATTTACTCCGTTTGGAGCAAAGTGGCAACCCTGGTCGTGACCCAATAATAAAATAATGTATATGATTTTGTGTCGAATATTCTGGTCGAAGACCCAAAACTGGTGTGGAGTGAATAAGTGAATGTCTCAGACTGACTAATTTAGCTTCCTCATGGGTTTTTATACTCCCTGATTTCGTACATCGCCTACTGGATTATTTGAAGAAAAAGCAATGCTACCATGATTCCCGATAAATTTTCTCTGCTCAAGGTAACAACTTGTTGAGTACATTCTTCATTGACTTCTGATCCACTGTTTTAATTTCCATGCTCAGTTATGCAGTCCTTTTACACCTTTTACCTGTAATAAACATCAAGTAAGTTTATTTATATTAAAGGTCAAATTCATTGGGTATTCATTACAGAAAACGTCAACTATAAATTGGCATAAGCAAGAATGATAGATAGGAAAAAACTTCTGATTATATCATGAACCATGTAATCAGAAGATAATTCGTACATTAATATCTGAGAAAGAATTTTTGCGTTCATGCAACATTTTTCATCCAATTTTCGCTTTTATAAAATTATACAGATTATTTTATTTTATTTACCTATTTGGTAGTATTTTTACTATTTTTAGTTCTCGGGATTTGCGTTCCATTTATGTGATCTAATTAAGTCTAAAATAGTTATTTTTAGTAATATATTTCTTAAAGTATAAGTAAATCGCTACTTTCTCGCAATCGCAAGTACTGATATTAAATTAAATCCTCAGGTGCAAAACAGAAAGACAAATTTAACAATGGAATTTTTACAAAAATTCCCGTCGAACGAATAACTTTGATCGGATCGTTTATAGTTTATTATTTTGATCTTTTAACAGCAAAGTTAAATATATGATTTGATGTTACTAACAGGAAAGGAAGCTATAATTTGTTTGAAATATATACAGGGTGTCCCAAAAAGTACTGATAATCGGAAGCCTGGAGGTAGAGCGTCCCTCGGGGAACCCAAATCACTCCAATGTATGTTCTACGATTTTTCGAGTGTTGTAAGGGATTTTTAGTCATAGCGATCGAAGTAAGTAAGATAGCCACTTGATTTTTTTCCCGAAATAGCTTAACAATGCACCTGTTGTATTTAAAAACATTTATTTCAATACACTTCACCATTGTCTCAAAAAATAATGTTGAATTTTTTCTTTTACTAAAAAAAAAACTAACGTGAATGTTCTATGCCAATTTTAAGAAAAATGTTGCATAATTTTTGAAGTGAAAACTTCTTTAGCGGCGTTGTACACTTTTTTTGTAATGGGTAAAAAATGTTAAACTCGCGTCAGGGACACGTGACCTGATCGAAAATTCGTAAGACGGATGGAGAGTAGACTTAATATATACGTGTATACTTATATATAGGTAGTTCTAGAAATGGTAGAGAGGAGGTTGAGGTGTCGTTGGAAAGGTAACCGAAAATGATTCGGTAGAAAAATCGCAGATTTCACACGCTTAGTACAAAAATTCACCGCTAGGGGCACTTTTATGTAGTTTTGATCCGAGGGGGGTGGGAGTGATATCATTGAAAAGGGGATGATGAGTA
>QYTT01056212.1:1921-11988 GCA_006980735.1 Dasypogon diadema
CAGATATAGCATTCAACGTAAATAGTCTTGTGAAATTCAATGAGAGCTGTGAGAAAAAGCATTGCTCGGCTGCAAAGCGAGTTTTACATATTTACAAGGCACACAAGATCAAGGGCCTTGGAATACTTGGTTACTCAGACGCAGATCAGCACGAATGACGTAATAGATCGAGTATCTTATAACGAATATGTATTTTTGTTGAGCGGTGCGACGACAACATGGTGTTCTGGTGGTCTGTGGCGATGTCAACAACGGAAGCATCCAGAGAATATTTGCGTGGTTTAATGCTGGAATTACGAATGCCAGAGATATGAAATGTGACCATTGAGACCGATAACCCTGGAGCGAAATGTATTGCTGAAAATGCAGTTTGCCGTTCAAGGACTAAACACATCGCTACGCGTTATCATTTCAAACGTCACGCGTTAAAGAATGGAGAGCTGAACTTGGTGCGCATACCAACAGAAAGAATGGCAGCAGATAGTTTCACCAAGTCGTTTCTAGGATCGACACACTATAAACACATGGAAGGAATCGGTTTGAAGGTGTGTTAAACGCTAAATTTGAGAAGGTATGTTAGGTATAGTTAAAATTACGCTGGCTATCGGAATCACTTTGTTAGCCAGAAAATCAAAAACCGGCCCACGTCGGTGGTCGCGGGGGCTAAGGCGCACGTCTGCAGATTTTCTCCTGTTGACGTGGGTTCAAATCCTGCATAGGGCGCCGGTGATTTATCTGGGTACCAGTGGTTGAGGCAATTCTACTGACGAGAATTGTACTTGCGAAGCCACTGGGATGTGTTGCACAGTAATTTCATGCCAAAAATTGTGGCTCACTTGCAACATTTGTCAGGTTAAAATTTCCCAAATCATCACTCTCTGTTTCTAGTTTCAAAAAATGAACTTTTAATTACGAAAATTGGTCCTCTCTGTCATTTGCGCCTACGTTGGACGACTTTCCTAGGTCCAACAGGAACGAATCAACTGAACCGAGGTAGTGTTCAAATTATTTTCTAAATCTAATTTCACTTTTTTTTATTTGTTTGCGTTTGTTTGCAATAAATGTATCCATTCTGCTCGTGTCGATATGCCTAGAAAGTTGATATCTTAGATCCAGACAAAACTTTACGCTCTGACCGTGTGGAATTCTCAAGATTAGGTCTTAAGAAAACAAAAAAAAAGAAAGAAAACAAAAACAAAACAAGAGAAAGAGAAATACTCTATACCAACCATGCGAGTCAGGTTGTTGAAGACACTTCATTAGTAATTGTCCAACGGCAAGTTTATTACTTTAAGCTGAGCTAAAATCTCGGCTAACTTTCCCAGCTGGTGTGCAAGAGCTACTATGGCTTGATTTCGTTCCTAGTTATTTACAGTCACAGTAATTACAATTAATGATCACGGTCAGGCCTCAACTGTTTTGTGCAGCATTAGGTCTGCTGCCTGCCATCCAGCGACAGAATGGAATTTGCGTGTATTTTTTTCACATTTGTTGAGAGCAGGTTGACTATAGCCGAACAGGTGAACGGTGTTGTTTTGATTGTTATTTTTTCGCTTGACTATTTTTATCCGCGGAATTCCTTGAATAGTCTGCTGACTTTCAAACTTACGACCCACTCCTGTTAATTACTATGCAAAAAAACTTCAATTTCGTTTTAGTCGTTATTTTCGTACGATTTAAAGGCGTAGTCAGATGTGTAAACAAGTGCGTTGAAATTATGTATTTAAGATGCGAAGTGTTTGCGACCAAATTAAATTCGCTTGATTAATTGACTTGGCGTGCTGTGCAAAATTTCTGCTCTTTTTTTTCAATAACTAGAAATTCACCTTAATTTAGAGTATGGACCCCCTCGAGCGAGACAGCATTTTCGTAACTGTCCTTGACCTTTTAAGGTTTCGAAAATCACTTTCTGATATAAAGGTTAAACTCTAATCACTCTAATCTGTGGAGAGGACAGACACCAAGCAAAGTAATTCCCATTGTAGCCACTACCGTCCGCGTATATACTCCCTCCCCCACAAATCTCAAAATGCAACAAATGGGTCATACTACCCTGATAAGATCAGGAAGAGGCAATATAGTGCTTATCTGTCGATAACTTGAATCCAAAATGTTAATAATTGTAATTCCTAGAGTGACTGGTATTTTCGAACATACTGGGTTCAAGCCAAGAAGCTGTTGGTATGCTGATGGTGTTAGCGTGGTGCAAATGCTTTGTGCTGGACGTTATTCAGTGTGCCAACATTATGCAAGACATGTTGTCAACTGTCGTTCAACCAGAGTAAAAACAACGGAATATTTATAATAAAAAGAATGTGCTCCAGAGTTCTGAAATCTCCTATGCCTATACTCAGTCCCTTAAAAGATCAGATGTGTAAGTTTTGCAAAATCAGATGGAGGCTAGATCTGGGCTATAGGCGGTGAGACACAAAATTTCCAACCGGAAATCTCTTAAAATTTTCCTTGTCCCTCGAGCTCCTGCAGTGTTATGGTAGAAGAGAACTCCTTCATGAAGCTTCTCTGGTATTTTTTCTATCAATTCCGCCTTCAATTTTTTCAGCACACTCTCATAATAGAAAGCTGTTATCGTCTTCTGTCCTTGCAAAAAGTCAATCAGGATTAGGACCTCAGTATATCTCATAGAAAACGATGGCCATAACTTTGTGAAGAGAGAGAGAGAGGTCCATTAGGAACTTTTTGGATCCTGAGACCTAAAGTTCTTCACGGTAGCAATTCCTTGGAGTGCATTTTGGGATTATGCTGGTAAATCCAAGTGTCATCCCCGGTTACGACCCGATAATAAAATTTCTCAGGATCTTTTTGGACGCCGGTGGTCGAGCAGGTTGAGAGACACGTATATAGGCTTTCTCCCCTGTTGATGTGAGTTCCAATCCCGCACAGGATACGACGACTTATCTGAATACCAGTGCTTGAGGCAATTCTACTGACAAGAATTGTACTTGTGAAGCCACTGGGATGTTGCACACAATAATAATTTTCATGCCAAAAATTGTGGCTCATTTGCAACATTTGTAAGGTTAAAATTTCTCCCTTTCCCTAAATTTTCTTCCATTTAAGTTGTGCTGTGTGCATCGTAGGGTTGTCCCTTAGCTTAGGCAATACCATAAAAAAAATCTAGAACTTCAGGAATTAAAATTTTTCTACTGTCCTCTACTAGAGTCTGCATGCGAGCGACGATATTATCATTGACTGAAACTTTAGATCGTCAACTTTAACGATTTCCCTACTCCCTTTTGAATCGCTTAATTGAACCATAAACTGTGGTCCTTTTAAAAACACTGTTCTAATAAATAGATATTAAGGATTCGAGGATGATAGATGGACTCCAGTGCAGTTTAACGAGGAACTTATCATCTGTTTCTAGAGAGCACTATGCTCCCCGGCAGTTCGCCGGTTCTATCCTTGTGGACCCAGGGTTCATGCAGCAGACTTTTTCTCCACAAAGCAGGGAAGCACCATAGCCGATGCCTCCCTACAGTGATAAAGATTGGATTGACAAATTTTTAAATAGCTGAAAAAAGGGAAAGAACACTTGATGCAACTCAAGATTCAAAAATCAAAATTGATGGTTTAACTCAATTCCTAGACTGCTTCAAACAGACTTCACAGCAACTCAAGCTTCCCAAATGAGATACATCTCATTTCCGATCGATTTTTGACCACCGCTGGATACCTTGAAGGATGTGTAGAAAAAAAGAGAGTATTGAGGTGGATGTGAACAGAAAAACACAATATTCACTTTTCAATATTTGAGATATATTTTACAAAAATTCTGGCCAATATTTCGTTAAAAGAACTAAAAAAACAAGAACATCTTTTGAGAGCGAAATAAATAAAATATATTAAAAACATTTAAATAAAAAATAAAAAAAACTGAGCACTAAATATACATCCATAAAAATATGAACAACGGAAGAACACTCATCATACATACAAAAATCTGTCATGACAATATTAACACATTTAAAATTTGTATTTTCTGTTTACGTTTAAACCAATAACACAAGACTTGCCTCCATGGATTTACCTACAACTAAAAATGTACACTATCATTGGGTTTAAGTAAGTATAGATCGCGGTCCAAATGTCGTCGCGGTGTTATTACATCGGCTTATGCATCCCTAACGTTAAGTAGTACAATTATACATTTAATTTAATTTAATTTACTTTACTTTACTTTATTTATATTAACTTGTTTTCGGGCAAAATACTGTTTGTGCATTATACAATTAACTGACATCGTAGCCATAGATTTAAATAAACTTAATAAAACTTAAGTCCTATAATAAATTAATTGTTTTTTTTTTAATTGTATTTCTGCTATTAAACATTTCTATTCAATATGCGCGGAGAGACCTTCACTTAAAACTTTTACACATTAATAATAAGTAAATAAATAACTTTTTTGTTTTAGGCATTTTTTTTACATTTACATTTAATTTAATTTTAAAATGGCTTATGGAACGTTAAAGATCTTCCTGAGGCAGTGTTGATCGAAATAGATTGTTGATCTGCGTTTTATCGGTGTATGTTTTTATTATTTGAGTAATTGTTGAGTAATGTAATGTACAGGGTGTTCATTTTAACACTTATCACCACTATCATCTTCTTATGGAGACTTATTTAAATAAAGAAATCGCCGAAACTTGCAGAAAAGCAATTTTTACGTGAAAAGTAATGAACTGGTTTACACCTCCAACTTCTCAAACTTCTCTCAAAAATCTTAAATGGAACATAGGATCGAGTGATACATAATTACCCATATTTGACTATTTAAACTTGAATGTATCCATTTTGAGAAAATATTCAATGTTTTTTGATCGACTGATTCATTGACAACTTCCTTAAATAAGTCTCCATGTCAAAACAAAAGGGGAGGTGACTTTTAAAATAAACAAACACTCTGCATTTTGAAACAACAGTAAAAAAAATAATAACGAAATTGATACTAATAGTTATTGATGGCCTGCTTTTTACACAACCTACTTTCTCCGTATCTTAAGATGGATTGTTGGGACTTTTACTAATTTTAATTTTTTTTGCTTTACAAATATTGTCTTCTGTTTCGCTAGTTAATTGGAAAATCCAAGAGATTGCTATATGGATTTTGCGAAATATTACAAGATCTCTGGAGAGATGGAAACACACTATTATTTAAAGTGTTAGAAGATCCCGAATCGCTTGAGAAAGTGGAAATGGAGCAACTTGTTGATGAATCTTAAAAGTCCCATTAATTTTAAATAAAAAGTCATACACGAGATTTGGTCAACCGAAATAAAAAAAATTAAAATAAAATTAAGAGTTAAAATTATGGGAAATGGGATTCATTCGATCGTATTATACTAAATAGATATTTTAACCATTATTATTGCTAATTTATTAAGATAACTCTGGTTAATGAAAGAATGTTTGTAAAAATTTAAAAATGAGGGGTACCTGTACTACAGGTTGCACGAGTAGAATTGGCTTAAGTTTAAACAGGGAAATACAGACAATACACGATTTCTTTTACCCATATTTTCATTTCCATTTCGAAAAAAGCAGACCCCAAACAGATTGGATGATTATGAGTGGTCTGAGGAGTGGAGAAGGAAAGTGGTAGTCTATTCCAACGGTCTTCAAACTACTGCTTCAAATCCGAACCGCGAGCTACATGCAATTCGCAGGCAATTGCAAGATTTTTCAAAAATATCATCACAAAAATTTTAAACTACATAGACAAGAATCAAGTTCCTCTTTCATCAATTCCTGCAGTACCAGAGATCATACAAAAGTCCATGTGGCCCTCGGCCAGAAAATGTGGAAAACGCTTAGTCTACTTCATCTTCGTCGGGATGACTAACAACGACATCGTAGACAATTTGAAATAGCCATTGGGGACAATTCCGAAGACCGTGGTTGCCAGGAAGATACAAGATCGATCAGAAAGGGGGCTGAGAAGTATTCATTTCATTTCAAATGTGTACCAACTCATTGACTATGACCCCTTTATCTCAATCTGTGAGGTTTTTCAATGTCTGGGACGATCCGAAAGCACTGTAAGACTGTGTTTGAAAGAAAGATCTTCGCTATAAAATCATACAAGAAGCGGAGCGGACAGCTTCTTACTAAAAAATGAGAATAGCACGTCTCCTAAACAGGAAGAAACTTCTGCACAAAATCAAGTATCCTCTGGAGCCAGGTATGTTGTGTTTTTGTAAGTTCCATTTATAAAGCATTGCATACTTGTATTAAATCTTTAAAATTACAACTCTTACAAATTTCTTTATTTTTCATGCCAATTGTATTCGTGTATCAAGTATATACTATTGAGTATTGAAAAAAAACGTTTTTTTAGCAAAAAATAAAGTCCTTATTGGAATTAGATTGACCAAAATTCACAAAAACTATTCATATGAAAATGGTTGAGTTTGGTTTGAAAAGTTCGGTGAAGTTGATTTGGAAATAAGTGATTTTAAACTGATTATCAAAAATGATTATATTGTGAAAAATGTGAACTTTAGCATGATTCCTTGTGAACCTGATTTGAAAATGGACGACCCTTGAGAAGAATACGAGTGAGAAACAAAAAGAAAAAATAAATAACAATAATAGTAAGGACAATAATCAAACGTGTTAAGTACTAAATGAGTGGATCAAATATTGATAGAAATGTATAAAAAAAAATTGAAACTAAGCTTTATTTGACTTTTTCTATCAATACCTTTTCCCATCCAGTGTTTTTTTTCGTAGAAGTATAAATGTTGTTTTATCTTCGAACTGGAAAAGGAGACAAAAAAATCTTATTTCTATCTATTATCATACCTATACCCATAAAAATTTTTAATTTGCTATTTTTTTGCTTCTACCTTGTTTGAGTTGAGTGTTGATACAAATTTAAATGCTATGAATGAACTTAATATTCGACTTTGTAAAAGTTTTTAAAAGCCAAACTAAAACTAATAAAAAGGACTGTAAAACATTGGCTGAATATTAGTCATATTGTGATAAAAGTAAGAATTCCAATAAAATTGATATTTTACTCAATACCCGCATATCTAACAGAATCAGCCAATTTAAATTCGAACCTCATTCTAAAAAATTTCTGTAAAAGGGAATATCTGTAGATTTCTTGTTTTTTTTTAAATATTCCGCACGATATTATTTTCAATGTATTTGTGATGAGCCACCGCTACTTTTATTTCGACCAACACCATCTGAGGAAGTTCTGCGAAGTACAAGTAAATATTAAATACAATTTCAGTCAGGTAAAATGTACCCAAAAAAGATTTTCTGAGTCCCTGCAAAAACTAAGTAGCAATACTAAGCTTAAAAAGTTTAAAACACTTTTTTATGTAAATATTTATATGTATATATATATATAGATGTATATATAAAATGAGATGATGCTTGGAACTTGAATTGCAATGTTGCTGCGGTCAAGCATTGGCTCAACAGCGGTCAGCGTAATCTTTTGGCAAATTGCAAGAGGATCGATTTGAATGAGACTAATTAAAAATTGTATCTTAACTAACTAAACTAAAATAAAGCCTTTATTAAGCATTTTCAGTGCAGTGGCGGGGGCGTTCGACCGGCGGTTTTGTGAATTAACAAAGCTTTCGGTACATGCCTGCTATAGTAGTCAGGACGACGCGTTCTTTTTCGTGTTTTTTGATGTTGTTCATGTTGATTAGCCAGTGGTTGGTTATAGTGGCCACGATCGCCGTTCTGTCTGTTTATTTGTCTGGCTCGGGCTGTTGTATCTATCAAACAATTTGTAGTTTCACGCCAATCTGGCAATTGTACACCCAATCGTTTGCATTCGTGAGCGTAAGCTGAGAAACTTTCACAGTAACACATTCCAGACGGACATTCACACATATCCATTTTACAGGATTCGAAGTAATTTGCTGGATTAAGCCTACTGTCGCAATCCCCAAACACTTCAGACACTTTTAACGGTTTACAGAAAATGCTACTCTTTCTGTGCTTGCAAATTGGTCGTTTTGCAAGATTCTCACGTTTTCGACTGCAAGCCTTAATCCCTCCGACTCTCCAAGAATTGGCGAATCGCCACACCTCCTCATCGGAGTGATTCGTTCCATCCCTCGATGTAAGATCATCTCGTCCTATTCCATTATAATTGCCACACAGACCACAAAGTTTGTTCTTATACGTGGCGGGTACCTGAATTTGGAGGAAATTGGTGCCGTCCCATTCAACTTGGACACCAATATCCGTTGTCAAAAATATTCCCTCTGTCGACCGTTCTATATGCAACTGCTGCCCATAGTCATAAGGCAGTGGGACTCTGGTGCCGTTCACCTTTACTCTCATTTTTTGCCCCAAATTAACTCTTATTCCCTTTAATTTCAACGTTACTGTTTTCGTCCAAGAAGAGAACTTCGTTTTCCGACCATCGTTCATTACTCTGATTGAAAAGGTGTGATCTCGACAGTCGGACGTTAATTGGTACTTGCAGGATCCTTGGAAGCTGAAAAATTTCCCGTCAAATGTTTTATAATGTGGATCCCCAAACACTGTGCATACGCCAGCACTTTCAACACACTTGGAACAGCATTGACCCTCTGGTGTGACTAAAGTTTCATTGGGTCGGCACTTAATTCGTGGGCACTTTGTTTGGGCGCATCGAATTTCTCCGCCATGACATCTGCAAGAGCGACATGGACCCAGATTCCACGTCTCATTGTTTTTGTAAACTTTATTGTCGTAAGTACAAGTGGATCGCACTTCCGCAACAATAGGACAATGAGGACAACATTCACCTGGCTTTGTAGTTTGATATTCTGGAGCACATTCCAATACAGGGCAAGTTGTTCGCTGGCAGATTGATGTCCCATTCGCGCATACACAAGTTGAGCAATGATCTGGTGTAAAGCGTTTACCATCGGAATGGAATCCTTTGCCCAGGATGCATTTACCTAAGTAATAAAAACATTCGTCAGGTTGTGTTATGTGTTAAATTTGCGTTGGAAAAACCTACCTGGAACTTGCATAATCTCACGACGTTCTGCGCATCTTGGACAACATTCCCCTGGAACTTGGATTTGCTTCGATAAGGGACACTGAAGAACTGGACAGGCCTTTTTAACACAGGTCAGCTTCTTGTTAGAGCACTGACACTTTAAGCATGGGTCCTCGGTTGAAGTAACTTCTCGGCCATCGTGCACTATTTTACCATTTAGGTAGCAACCTATGGAAAAAGAAGGAGAAAACGTTGTTTTAGTTAAAGTAATCAGGTAACATGTGGTAAAAAATGGTGGGTTGATTAGTCCGTTTTAGCAGAAAAACCTTAACAACTGGTAGACGGTGGTGAAATTCAAACCTGAGATCTCATAAATATGAGCTAAAGCATTATACAATTAGCTACCGAGGTTTTCACAAGTAAAGTGAGTAAAATTCCAGTTTGATTAAGATCTGATTTCCTCAGAGAAAAATGGAGCCATTGATGAACATGGTAATGGAAAGGGTAAGGTATTTTCTTTTACAATTCATGACAATAGTACATGGAATACCCTTCATCAAGACTGGCTGGGATACGTTTTCACTATTGATTTGATGTGATTAAAGTGCTGGATGTCGGTGGTTTGGAAATGTTAAAAAGGGCGTTTGTAAATAAAATATAATAAAATCTTGTCTATGTTGAAGAAATGTCAAAGTCGTCAACAGATGTTCCAATTCAGTCACAGCAAAAATCCAACGAAGTCCAAATCGAGTTCAAAAAATAAGCCAAGTGTCGAAATCCAAAATTCAAGCTTACTTTTATCCTTACATATTCTTCAATGAATTAATGAAAGAGTAATGCATGAATTTCCAATGACATCTATGTGTTAAAATTCATGGATGTTGGGAATGTATAGCAGTGTGCATATGCTCATTACTTCATTAATGATTTTATTGCCAGTATAATATAAAGTAACTTTTGGATATTTCGTTTTTGGTAGAGAAAGTGGTGATTGACGTCAAGTGGAAATATTGAACAATTGAAAATTTTATTTAGCTTCAGTAGACACATTTGAGTGTGCATTTATTTGATACATTGAACA
>QYTT01056269.1:372-10958 GCA_006980735.1 Dasypogon diadema
GTATGGATCTGTTCAAGATTTCAATTTTTGCCGTGACTTTTACAACTCTTCACACCCACAATGGAACATTAATTCACGCATATTTTTCCGATTCACAAATGAGTCGTTTATTTTGAAAGTGGTTTAAGTCCACTTTTACAACCAGGGCAAAAATTATTTTTAAAAGGCTTATTTTACAGTTACATTTCGATTTTTACTGAAATTGAGAAATGTGACTTAAACCACTTTCAAAATAAACGGCTCAAATTTTGCTTCTGTATGCATTCTGCAACTTCTCATCATATTGATTTACAATTTGCTGAGAGTACATCGTACGCATCCTGGACAGTGTAAACTTGATATTTTTGAGCAATTTTTTGATCATTTTTAACTGGTTTTCATTAAATTATTAATTTAACATATAAAAACATATAAAAACGTTATGCACTTATATTCAATTTGTGCAATTGCACAGGGGTCTCCTAGTAAACTAGTAAATAATAAAGAAAAGAACAGTTGATAAGAACAGAGAGTGAGTATAGTGACTTTTAAAGATTTATCCCTTTTTACTACTACCTATATTGGTGAAAGGAGATATGTGGGTATAATCCTGTTTAACTTCCCCCTCCCCAACTAGCAAAAGGAGTATTATACAACATCCGCTAGCTCTTCAACAGTTACGATGGGATTTTGTCGGATCTGAATTTTTGGAACCACCTTTGGCATTCACTTACACTTATTGTGCCTTCTCCATACACTGCATTTAAATTTATTGCACTTTCAGTAGCATGTTTACCTGTATTGAACTCATAAAGCAAATAATGCCGGATATACTCTTTTGTCACTTTCATTATTTGGTTTAAAAAACTACCGTTAGAACTGCACTACACTCTTCAAAACTTGCACTAAGATTAAAAACGAGATGAATTTACTATGTGCTTTTATAGCAGGTGATGCAGGTAGTTTATCGCCCCTCCGATCTTTAGTTCATGCATTTGGAAAAATCGCACTATTTATGGAATGACATTAAAGTATTGCTTATTTTTCTTAAAGGATATAGTTCAGACAACAGTTACGTATCCTTGCCAGATAGTCGTATCACCACAGCAAATCAAAACTTGCTGTGTCAGCTTATGTTGCGTACAGAAATGTAAGGAAATTCAATTTTCTAATTTGTTTAAAAACTTTCCAAACGTTCTCCTTTATTCATAATGGCGCAGTTAATTGAACTTCAGTTTCTTATAATAATTAAAGATGCATTAATAATAACACCAACCAAATTGAATGCATTTAAACGGTAATGGGAACGAGTAAGTGGTCCCACTTGTGTAATGAACGTTCTAACAATCTTTCTTTAATTAAATTGCGTTGCTTGATGGAACTTTAACCATTCCTCGGAGGCGGAGTCCCAGATTTGTAGGCAATGGGGTAAAATTACACTCGGAGTCGGATGAAAGTCTGCTTCTAGGTGGACAAAGTGCATTCGCAGTACCCGAATCCTTTCAATTAGTTTGCTGTCCTTTTTTAAACCCGAAAGATACCTTTTGGAAAAGACCCAAAAATATAACGTGGGATTTTTCTTAATTAAAATAATTGCTATTCTTAGGTCTTTTCATATATTTGATAAATTAAGTTGCACATTTTACCGGTTAATCCAACAAATAGACACTATTTGTAACATTCAAAGCATAATATGTACTTTTCTATATTTAATGCTTTTTACCTTCTGGAAGCTTATACAAGTCAAGAATTTACGACATACTTCCGTAATTTTCTCATAGCTGATGGGGTTGTTGGCTTCTTTTTATTTTAAAAATCATACTTTTTTTAGAAATGATTTCTAGTCGCCGTAGACGTAGACATATTTCATTCATGTTCATGAATATTAATTAATTTTATCGATATGTGACAAGATTTAGCAATTTAAATTTAAGTTCACTGAGAGGTATTAACATTTGAGATTAGCACTATTTTGGTATATGGACTACCAAGAATGTATAAACCGGGAAGCAAAATAAGAATGATATGCTCCAAAATTGACGTTCCTTCATCGAAACTTGTCTAAGTGGTTAGTACATGAATTTAGAAACTTTGAACAACTTGAAGGATTATTACTTAAGAAACCCAATATGAATAGCTGGGAAATTAAAAAAACGCATAATGTTGGCGTCATTTGACGTAGCAGCACTATACCCAAGCATACGTATTAATGACACCGTAAAAGATATAGAAATTTGTTTACACTCAATAAACCTGGAACAACCTCACAATCAGTTTTAATTCCGTGAGAAGCATTATAAGCAGACAGAGGGTATTATCATGTTTCCTTGTGAATACCTTTTCAGGTAAATCCGGAATGAACTACTAAGATTATGGTTAAGATATGTTGATGAGATACTGGTAGCCAGTAGGAAAATAGAGCTTTTATAATATACTATAATAAATAATTTACATTCACCGATTAAATTTGCAATTGAAGAAGAAACAGAAGGAAAGCTACCGTTTTTAGATCTTACGCTGACTAAAACTACTAATAAAATACTTTTTAACGTATATAGAAAACTCACGATTTATTACAAGAGACTCGTACTGGACAGGACAATATAAAATGGCCATATTTAACAACATGACGTATACGTTAAATAAAATTCCTTTATCTGCAACCCACTATATGAAGGCCAAAGTGTTTTAGTGTTTTAATCAATTCAAAGTAAACACGAATCGTATATTAGTGATAATATACATATAGAACTTCCCGGTATAATTATTATAAACAATACAATAAATACACAAAAATAATTTTGATGAACTTTTTTTGTTTTAATGTTTTTCTTATTTTTTTACAAATAAATCGTCCCACATCCACGCCCTCGCCACCTCCACCTCCTCTTCCATTGTCATGTATCAGCTGGTGCCGGAGCGGAGTCGACAGTATCAATAATTTTCCATAAATTTTAAAATTAGTTTTTTTGGGCATAACTTTAACATTTAAAAAAATTTATGTATCAAGTTTTATCACAAATTTCATCTGGAATAACTCATACGATAACGCATTAACTGTCATTAGGATTAGAACGTAATCAATAGCGTTAAGAGTTTTCGAGAAACCCATTTCATAAATACTGTTTTTTGGAAAAGTAAAAAACTACTAAGCTAAATGTCACAAGAATTTTATGTATAATAGAATATATCAGAGAACATCGATTGGTGCTAAAATAGGTTTGTTAGCATTAATATTTTTCATATCATCATTAAATTTATTTTTCGTAATATTATTTTTTATTTTTATTAAACTGGACTGATTTCAATAAAGGTTAAAGTAGAATAAAAATATAATATGGTCAATTAAAATAATAATCATAGGGGTCAGAGTAATGGAGTATGTAAACAAGTTAAAATATTTATGGCAATGAGGTAGATCTAGAAATCAAAAAATGAAGATAAAATACAAGTACCATCATTAGAACAAACTGTATGAGTACATTTTAGTACTCACAGTCAATAGTAGTATCACAGACAATATCAAAGGCGTTTCATAGTAACCACAAATTAGCTAGAATAGGACAAGTGCATGTAACTATTGCATTAGTGGCTAAGTACTCATAGTGACGAGGAATATGAGTCAGTCTAGCTTAAAAAAAACCCAAGGCACTTGTACAAATTGATGTAATAAATAGTGGTTAAGAATTACCATATGGTTTTAGTTACTTAGTATCACCCCAAAATGCTACAATTAAGACAGATAGCATAACTAGTTTCTAATATATCATAAAATAGATATTTTCGGTTTATTGCTTTTATTTTTTGTAAACTAAAAAACGATTGAACCGAATTTAATAAAAACTTAATGGGACATAGTCGGTATCAAGATAGATCGACTAGAGCCAGAATGAAGTCGGGTACAACATTCGTTCGTAAGTTAACTAAAAATCTGTCAACGTACATACACACACACATACATACATACATACATCTTCTTAAAGTAGTATAATTCGGTGCTAAAGACCTTGAAACACATAATTATGCTGAAATTTTTAATTCAGATTTTTGACCTGGATAAAACAACTTCCCCTAGTGGGAATAGGAGAAAACAGAGGAAAAAGAACAATCAGGTATGAAATGTGGTGAGTGTGAAAAGAAACAAAAGTTTAAAATTGGAAAAATCTGTGAGCAAGGTCAACGAAATCGTTGCTTGGCGAAGTTTATTTATTGCTAAAAATTAAAATTTCATAATAAATAACGACAGCGCACCAATCTCATCTGCTCTCTTCGAAATAATTTTAAAATGACGATGATCTCTTCGGTGAATTCGAAAATGTTTAACTTCTGAATGCGACTTGCTACCGAAGATGGCGCGAACCGTGTTAAAATTATTTTTTTAATAATCGGGAGGGTACCTACACCAAACGTAATTTTTTAATTAGCTATTTCGACTAGTGCCGTCGATCGTTTAAGTCATTGTGATTTAATATAAAGATTTCAAATGTAGATAACACACATTCATGATTTTACAGATTATGAAAGGGGATCTGCTTTAATATTTCACTATCTTTATTTAAATCTAAACTTATCGCGTACAAGTACAACTCAGCACTAACTGGCTCGCTTCTCTCTTAACCTAATATCCCTACAAATTATAACAATCAGTGTTACCATATATTTCCTACAGTTCATAATTTATGGTAATACATATTTAACTTAAAACTTCCATCTAATTCCAGTTAACCCGCAACGAATATTGTAATGCCTCACGTATTTCTTGGGTTCATCCCTCTACATCCTCTTTTACAGTCTCTGCTTAAGCCATACGCTCGAAGAGATTGCAGTGCAGACTACACTAGCCAGAAAAATTCTGCGTACACCAAGTAATCTGGAACTATATTTCAGATAAATTCACGTTAGTTATTTGTTTTGTAATGAAATTTATTGTCCATACACTTTTTGTACATTTAGATTTTTGGAAATGCTAACAGAATATATTTCGAGCAAATGAAAAATATAGAAAAAATATCAGAAGCAAAAAAACTGTCACGAAAATTCAGTAGAAAAAGTCTGCGTACACTTCCAAATTGTGTTAGTTCCCAAAAATGTAGTAAAAATTTCAGGGGAATTTTTGTTCGTTCACATCCTTTAATTAAACTAGTAGGTCCTATAATATTGCAGTTAATGTAACATATATGCGAAAATTACACATCAGAGCGGTATTATTGGGGCACTAGATAACATGGAGTCAGAAAGGCAAGAAATTGGTGTATGCGGGCGTAAATGCATTATGGAATTCTGGAAAAAAGGCAAAAGTTTCCGGGAAATTGGAAGACGACATTCATCTCTGCAATGGGCGGTGAAAAGTTTTCAAGAGCCGGGTATTAACACCTCAAACCGAATTCTGGTCGTTCCTCAATGTCGACTCCGAGAGGAAAACGTATTATTATAAATGTAGTGAAAAATATCCTCGAACAATAGCAAGACAAATCACTAAAAGCACAGAACTCAAGTTTAGTAAGAAAAATTTATGCCGACACTACTTGAAAATCTGGCATATCGCACGCAAGACGAACTTTATTTCAAGAATCAGCTGCCGAAATTGAACTATCTTCGCAAACAAATACATTAACAAGTCAAATAAATTCTAGAAGATCATTTTTTCGAATGAGAAGTAAATTTTGTATTTTTAGGATAAAAGGTCGGAAAATCGTCTGGAGAAAATCAGGCACAGCATTGAATAACATAAAATCGGATACCCTGAAATATGGTGGTGGTGAAGTAATGGTCTGTGGGTGTATTGCAAGTAGTGGTGTACGAAAATTAGAGTCCATCGTGTCTACCATGAATGATTCCCAAATATTTTAAAGCAGAATTTAAAATCAAGTGCTGAAAAATTTGGATTAGGTGATGAATAGTACTTTATGCCCTTTATGCCATCGGATATTGTGAGGTTATGCTTGTTTTATTATATAATGTCGCAAAACAGTTGAAAGCACCACCGCAATTCTCCAGGATATTTATGTTGGGGACAAAGAAATAAAAGAGATCACTTTTACAAGAACTTTATTCTTCTGTCTTGACGACTTCAGTATAGCGACAGAACTAACTTAACAGTATGAAAAGTAAAATAAAAAAGTGTAAGTAAGTATGTATCATACAATAAGAAGAGTACAGTTGATTCATGCCTGTTATGCATGGTATGATATCGCAGTTAGAAGCGTGTGGTGTTGCCATTATAGATTCTTCATCAATTTATGGGATAGCTTGAATTGCCTCAAAAGGTGTGTACGCAGACTTTTTCTAGCTAGTGTATTTCGAGCTAAAAAGTGCATAGAATATGCATTTGGGATTATCAACACAAAATGGCGTATATTATGTAAACCAATTGGAACCCATCATTCTTTGGCTCAAATAATAATTAAAAGTGTTTGCATAGTCCACAACGTTATTACTAGATAATAGTGAGGCAAGTGATAAAGTACTGAGGGAAGTGGAAGACTTTTAACAAATGAATAAGAAAAAATGAAAATCAAAAGTCTCCAGTAAAAGTGACCTTAAAGTCTTGCCGTTTGGTACGAGATACATTTCGCGATTTAGTATGTCGCAATAAACTGCACTAACAATAAATTGTATTTAATCTTACTTGGTATTTTCATTTCGCACATCCATAATTCTTCAACCATAAATCTGTTATAGCAGGTTTTATCTTTCTGGTTTCACAGCGCTACACGAGAAAATACTTTACTTATTAGAGTTTCCGCGGAGTATATCCATTTTGAGACTGTATAAAACTGCGAATATTGCACAACCAGCTTTCTCATTTTGCGCTTTAAAATTAGCTTTGCTCTCAGTTCTGCTTATAGTTTCTACTTTGACATCAGTGTGTCACTTTGCATAGTTTTCTCGTGCAAGCTCTCACACTGACCACACAGTAGGGCCAGCAAGACCTTCCACATTAATATGGAATGCATGATTTGATACTATACA
Organism: Dasypogon diadema; assembly: GCA_006980735.1. Lineage (NCBI taxonomy): Eukaryota > Metazoa > Arthropoda > Insecta > Diptera > Asilidae > Dasypogon > Dasypogon diadema. The sequence continues at coordinate 7,324 of QYTT01056269.1, forward strand.
TTATCAGCGACATTAGTTTGTTCATTGTAATTAACATAGAAGTGTCATAGGTATGGAAGGCCTTTCCTAGGCCGTTACTGGTAATAAGAAGAACGAATCAAAAGAATTGTAATATCTACTGCATTACCAGGAAATGAGGGAAGTAAATATAGTATGTGGCTTTATTGCAGACATTTATTATATCTGAAGCAATTACTGTTTTGTAATAAAATCAGGCATGAAATAATGAAATACATAAGTAATGGCTTCTAATATTCCCATATTCCCTTACTGAGCAGCTTTTCGCGCGCACTCAGACAGTCCTGAATCCAAACAAGGAAATGACTTAAAAAAAAAAATAAATGGAAATGATAAATCTCCGTGGAACATGTTAAGAAGCGCGGCCCAAAGCATCTTCTTCTTGTTCAGATGATAAGGCACGGTTTGTAAAAGGAGCAGCACGGTTTGTAAAAGGAGCAGCATGATTTGTAAAAGGAGCAGCACGGTTTGTAAAAGGAGCAAAAACAGTCAAAACAGGAGCAATTGTAAAAGGCGTATCGTAAAAGGAGCAAAAGGATAAGGAATTCTAACACTGGATGCAGACCACGAATGACATTTAGTAAGAAAAAAACGCTGGGCGGCGGTTCTTAACATATGCCATCTCCGTAATTCCTAACTTTAACATCACAGCGATAAAAGACTACGGTGGCACTAGATTAACACATTTAGTCACAAGACTAAAAGATGGTGACCAAAAATTACTAACATAAAACGGAGAACTACTGTCGAAGATCGGGAGACTAAACTAAGGGATTACATAAAATTTTAGCAAGAAATTAAACAAAATTTCAAGAAGAAAACGAAACATTGTAAAGAAGACGGAAAATTTAAATAAAGTAACATGACGAATAAACTCGAAGTGAAGATCAAATTGAAACGAGAAAATTCAAGAGTAAAATGAATGAAACCTAAATAGAAAATGCGGAAAAATAAAATGTTGTGAAGTTACTATGAATCTCATTGAATTGCGGGTTTAGGTGCAATGGAATTCTACAAATCAGATATTAGATGAAATAAGTAAAATCAGGATTAGTACTAATGTCCTCCAGATAATCAAGAGCCAAAGGAAATTACATGTATATTCTCGAGTACCTTGGCGACGTGATTCGTTGAAATCAACATGATAAAATCGTACAAGTTGTTTTCAATCCCGAAAATAACCAACATTTTCATCCCTTTTCCCATATATGTACGGGCGCCCTATTTTTATATGTGAAAACCGTTGAAAAAACACGCAAAGCGATAAAATTTTTCCAAATTAAGTAAAAGTAAACGCTATGATAATTATTTCAAGAAAAATGAGTTAGCACGTTTATCCAAAAAGCATATTTTCATAATCTTCTTGAGGAGTAATCCTCATTAACTTAAAACCTGTAAAAATGGATTTACTTTCCACTTTCTTAGTAAGATAGTATTCTGCATTGTTGCCATAAATACAGAAATATTTTTGCATTCAAAAGATGCCTCATCATTTTCCTCCTCATTTCTGAATCTCATTAAATATGATGGAAAGCTGTTCATTCCGAGAAACCCTTTTTCCTTGGGAATTTTGAAAAGTTTTTGATAAGATACTTGACCCAAGTCGGGGAGTTACCTATAAATAAAACATGATGCCTGCTTGTCAGATCTGTAGACTAAAAGCCCATTTCATTTGTCACTAGTTCTATGTGGAGACTTGCTATCAGATGGCATTCATCCCCCACTCGAATCTCATCCTGAAGGAGGTGGGAAACGGAATACAGTGCTAGACCCGACCACTTCTAATTCGTATTCATGTATTCTATTAGCAGTGATGCTCATCCATGTTCCTGGCATTCCTGTGCAAGTGCCACGACACAGTAAACTACACCGAAAACTATTTAGGATGCGGAGAAATGGGCAGATCCTGATAGGAAAAACTCTTCTCACTTTGCATTAATTTGCTTACATTTGGCACCAATGGCTTTTTCTCAAACATTTTAACAGGTTTCCGCAGGTGGAGGAACAGATTTTGTTAACGCTACTGAAATCAAGTCCTTGCTAACAGTAGTAAAATTTCGATTTAGACTTTGCTGAGTGAAAAGTTTCCTCTGGATTGTAATGAATTGTTACGTGAAGTTTTTTTACCGGAAATATTTGTTCAAAATGCATGGAACAACAAATTAAACTTTTCATGGTGCAACTCTAACTTTTTTATTGTTTTGACCTTTTCATACGGACTTAAAAGCTAGAGTAAGCAGTGCAAAGTCATTTCAAGTTCGAACACTCGTTTTTTTAACTTCCGTATTTTCGAACTGAGTGTGAAAGATATTCTGGGTCATGTAAACAAACCTATAAATAAAAGGTGGGTGGAGGAAAAAGGCGCTCTGAGATGGCTCCTGAAACGAAGAAAAAGAAAAATGATAAAGAATTTTCCAACATGACTGATGACCTTGTTTTGTGATGACACTAGGAATTTGTAACGGCTGTCAATCTTTCACAGAGTTGAAGTAATTGATCAGAATGATAACACGGTCGGATATCCTGAATAGGGAACCAGTGGGATTGATGTCTTGGGCATTCATGAGTAACACTGGGAATTGAAATCAGCGAACGTATTTACTTTTCTCAAAGAAGATACATATCTTTCAAATTTGTTTGGGATTTACGTGGTTAAGCAGAGGTTTAATATTCTAGTTTTAGACTAGATATGGATCTTTAAGATATTTGAATGTGGTGATAATAGAATTACTGAAGTGAGTGCATCTAACTTTAATATCATCATAAATCTTGAAATATTCTTTTCTATACCTTAAGCTTTTGTAATAGTGTGATTTTACTGAAGCTAGGATAAAACAGATAGATTAGAGTTTAAAATTAATAATATATTACTAGCTTGGCGAAAGATTCGCGATCATAGCTTTAATTTCTAGCTTACACGAGAGCTTGTGATTTCTCGGCGTTTCGATTTGCTCCACGGCACAATTCTGTTTCTCGCCTACTTTAGTTTTATTAAAGTTTATTATTATTATTATTTTTTTTAAGTTTTATTACTGATGTTCCATATTCAGTTGATAAGCTTTTGATTAGTGTTGGAATCGTTAAAATCGGTGCAGAAACAAACTCACAGGAGGAATCACTAGCTCACGCGTTAGCGTTTTAGTTATATAGATGTTATACAGGCAGCGAAGAAATTTACCGAGATTTTGAAACCTAAGCAAACTCAAAGCGAATTGCACTTAAAGTAGTTTTACTTTTTCTTCTGGTAATTGTCAATCCTTGTAATGGAGTTTCTTGAGTTCTAAATTCGAACCCCATTGGCGCCTATGAATTAAAGTACATATCGATACTGGAAAGGCAAAGTGTTATAAGCGACATTTTTACCAAAATCGAGTTTTTAACACGTTCGTAAAAATTACGATAGTGTCTACATTTTGATCAAATATCAAATGAAAATTAGCGATACTTAAAGTTCTATACAAGTTTTAAATATGTCACAAACGACAGAGCTGAATTTTCCACTTAAATTGTTTCTGCAAAATGTTCTAAGTGCCTGTAAAATGTTGTAAGCGCCAATTACATTCCCTTACGTGGTATTTAGCACAATTTTTATGAGATATACGCAACAAGAGTATGCA
>QYTT01056287.1:3947-21142 GCA_006980735.1 Dasypogon diadema
TCGTAAACAGTCCAGGAAATAGTGTTTTTTTTTTATTGCAAGTAACAAGTAGTTGCACTAACAGCAATCTGAAGTAATACTATAACTTTAGTGAGCAACCATTAACGTTGTACCTGTTAAGGTAATAAAAAGTTGTAAGTGAGGACGCAATATTTTGCCAATTAAGTAAAAGCATTTCCAGAAATATTGAAGTGTAATTTTGCCATGTTATGCACAGAAAAATTATTCAACATAATTTTCATGGTAGAAAAGTGAAGATGATTCTTTTTGTTTATGACTCTTAGGGTCCACTGAAAATACATTGAAAGAGCAGACCCTGAGAACTTTCACTCCGCTAAATTTTGAGTCGGATCAACATTTAAGTACGATCAAATTTAAGTCCGATCATAATTCGGATCCGCTCAGTTTTGAGTCCGCTCCATTTTAAGTCCACTGAGAGTATGAGCGAATTTACAACTTCAAGTACTCAAAATTGAGCGAATTCACAATTGAGCGGACTCAAATTTAACCGGACTCGAATGTTTCACATCTTAAGCAGACTCACTTCTGAGTAGACTCAAAACTAGAGTTCGCTCTTAATTTGGGTTGATTCGAAATTTGAGTTTCTTGAAACTCTGATTTTTATAGTATACCGAAAATTCAGAGAATGCCTTATGATGTTTAGCTCTCGAGGACAGTTTTACTAGAAGTTAGGAAACAGGACTAAAACTGTAAGACGATGTAAGAAACTATAAAAGTCATCACTGTTTCAAAAAACCTACACTAGACCCTACCATCTTATCGTTAATAAACTTCCTTTGGACTTTAACTACTCCTGATAATATGACGCGTCCTTTTCCTTCAAACATGTGGGAATTGAGTTTAAGTTTAGGTTCAGAAAGTTGATCTAATACATGCGCAATAGGCTGGATGGTGGTTCTGGTGTTTATCCACGCCAGTGGCCCATCGGACTGAGACGCATGTCTGCAGATTTTCTCCCCTGTTGTCATGGGTTTAAATTCTGCAGAGGAGACATAGCGATGTATCTGAGTACCGGTGGTTGCCGCAAAAATTGTGGTTTACTTGCAACATTTGTCGGACTCAAATTTTCCAATCTCTTTTACCCTAATTTCCTTCGGCCTGAGCTGTGTTGGGTGCATCATAGGGTTCTCCCCTGAGCTTAGACAATAGCTAAAAAACACACTTTTTACATTGTTGTAAACAGCTCAGGCACATCGCTGTGGTCACTTTCGCTGCAGTTGTCGGGTGGGCAACTTAAGGCGATATTAGGTCTTGGGAATAACAAATATATAATAATTTTCTACGTTTCAAGAGAGTGTAACAAATGAAGAAAAGAGAAAGAAATATACTTATGATATATATACAGGGTGGTTCAGATCAAGATACTGTAGGGTATATATGTGATTCCTTAAGGTAAGCTGATAAAAATGTCGTTCCAGATACCTCCTCCCCTTCCCCCTAAAAAATCCCCCTAGCGACCCCTAAAAGATTTTTCGACTTTGAATATTTTCTGATGGTAATCATTGCTCATAACTTTTGAATCACTCTATGGATTTTGATTATTTGCAGTTTATTTGGAAGCTGAATTTTTAAAAATGAATCCATTTATTTCAAAAAATTTTTCTACAGAAGGTAATAAGGTGGATTTACAATGAATCCGAAAAGTGAATTGTGTGAATTGGGTTATATGGAATGATTTTTTTAACACGTGGTATACCGCACGGTACCTTGATCTGAATCTCCCTGCATCTTTTTTTGCTTGTTAGAGATCTTTATGGCCTTTAAATATATCAGCAGACGTAAGACTGGAGGTTTTCGGAAACCAGAAATGTAGGCTGTCAAACCCGAAATTTCGATTTTCCAGTATAATTTTTTCAACTTCTAATTAAATTTAATGTCATTGCATATCTTTGTATTTCTACACCTAGACTACCCTTCTATACAGTAAAACACACATTCAGTAATGGGGCTTCTGCTTTGATCAGGTAAAAGACAAGTGGAGTTTTCAGTAGTATCTAGATATTTTACTCCTTTGCCTGCGTTTTCACTTTCAATTTAATGAGCCTTTCCACAGGAGACTGTAAACATATAAGCCTCTTCAGATTGGTAGAAATATGAGGGATTTTTGTAGTAAAAAGAACTGAACATAATACCAGCGTCTACTGTTTGTCTAGAAAATTTACTGTCTATAAGCTATGCCGGTAGTAAAACGTCTTATAATCATTACCACTGACTTAATTCAATCCTCGAAGGGTTTTCGGCAGCCGCAACCATTTCATCCACAATTTGCGATTTCAGGTCCTCTCAGTTAATAAATTAGAAGCTTTTAAAAAGCTTTAACAACATATTATAATTGCAAAATCTGTAGACCCATGCTTCCCAAAAATATCGTATTCTGGTTTTAGTAAAACCTTAACAAATAATTTGGTCTGGTTTGAATTTTTTCAACTCTATGCCAATTATTCGCGTTTTCAAATGAACCTCAGTAAAGTAGAACTCAAAAACGTCTAACAGTCTTTCAAACTCTCAAATTCCATGGATTTATTTAAAAAGTCAGCCATTCTACTGATGAGGTCCCAACTGCATTGCGTCAACTATGGCAAAAAATGAAACCCCAGCAAAATCCAATAACGTAATATGAAATTTAATTTTTGGTAATTGAGCATGGGTAAAGTACCCATTACCCTTCACTTTTTGAGGTTATTTGAGTGGGATTTTATGCACTTTTATTTTCATTAAGCCAGTCACTGTCGCACCCGGTCGTCGTCCATGTTAGCCTGATATCGTTGCTTTGCGGGTGAAAATAACCGCGTACTGATAACATACTTTGAGGCTCGCCCATCGTTGCCACTCTCCAGTTATGATTATTGCACGTACCCACATTTTTACAATTTTTTTAATTTCCAATTTTTATGCTAACTGCTGAGATAATTGAAATGCAATTGTGCGTATGAATGCACCATTAGTGTTGGTGCCTGTTATTATTGTCGTTTCATGAGCTGCGATATCATGGGAAAATTCTGCTACAAACGTGTTTGTATATAGTTCTGTGGTATGTTGGGCTCATACAGTCATTACGTTTGCAATATCATATTACCGCAGTCGAAAGTTTAACTTTAGTTAGGCCCTAGTGAAAAAAAAAGAAATCCACCCTGGATACTGTGAGAAGCGTGACCGAGACTTAAAGAAGCCCTGCACCTTCAGCTTTTAAATCAAGAGGAGCTGAACTGAGCTGGTCATTTTCATGCCTTTATGCTTCACCTTAGGGTCGAGGAATCTTCTCCAAAGAGGATTATTCAAATAACAATTTGAAGCCTTATTTAACATGTCACATGAAATTTAAGGATTACAAAGTCGACATGCCGATTCTTGGCGTGTTTTCTTCTGCACTGTGTTACTCATGGTATTTTTGGTTTTACGACTTTGAATTTTTTTTTAAAGAATTATGCTGGGGGCACATTCTTGTAAGTTTTACTTTTATTTGCCAATGGAAGGCTAGTGATTTTTATAGAATTTTTGGAATTTATTCCATTAAATTTTGCTGGTGTCAAGTCTATAAATGTAAAATAAACACATACAACAAAGAAGTTGGCTTTTGAAAAGTAACGAGATAAGATTGGAAGTCACAGCTATTCTCTATCTGCTGGTCTTAAGAACTAAATTGCTTTTAAATGTTCTCCCCAAAGCCCAAGACGTACGCTATGTTATCACTGTGACCGTACGTGAAATGTGTATAATAACGCTAGAGAATAGTTAGTAACTAAAGCACGTGAGAATCTGAGGAAAACAGAAAATAGTAGCTTGTGCCACATTTACATAGCTGGAACTCAAAACAAATCACACAATTTCACGATATAATCAAGGAGATTTCTACCAAACTATATCAATGTGAGAGTGATGAAAATAAAAATAGAGGAAGTATTGATATCCCAAAGTATCAATATTAGAGTTGAGTTACCTAGATGTCGTTCTGTGAATAGTGCCCAATGTTAGCCTATATATCGTACGAGGCTAGTACATAATTCCTAATACTTCTTTCATTTATGCAGCAACCTAAGACATTTCGTGGCAATTGCAGAAAAGATATGATCAACTTAAATTACTGCCGGATATACTGACGCTTGAGACGCACCTGCTAGCTCCTTGTCATTTACTCAAGGATGGCTTTTAGTTATCTATTTGGGCAGATTAAGTGAACTACGAGCATCATTAATTATGACAAAACTTGTCAGCTTAAACAAGTCCTTAAGAATGTTAATTTCTGCGCTAATATGATACAAATTCTTAACAGATAATTGTTCAATAGCCACAACTTGGGGATGAACTCGACTTTATTTCTTTCTATTTCGATTTCAAGTATTTCATTGCTGAGAGTTATTGCCTAAGCTCAGGGATAACTCTGTGATGCACACAGCACAGCTTAAGCGGAAGAAAATTTTAGGGAAGAGGAAATTGGAAAATTTTAACCTGACAAATGTTGAAGGCAACCCACATTTTTGAGATGGGGTTTTATTTTAATTTTTTTTTTAAATAAAAAGGTAGATGTTTAGTTAAAAACGTGCCACAATATTAATAAAAGTTCTTCCGAACTTATTTGAGTTTCCTGAGTAGGTATTCTGAGAACGATAACTAGTATGGAAGTTCTGAGTAGACTTTGTAATTTTACTCGAGTAATTGACTCTTTGAGTGCTTAGGGTTTGAGTAGGTACTCGAGTTCTCATTGCTTGGTCCGTGTATGAGTAAGTCAGTAGAGAATACTCAAATACTTGAGTACTTGGGTAGGTACTCTCTACTTTTTTATACAAGTACTCAAGTATACGAAATTTGTATAATGCATACCTATACCTTTCGTACTGTAATTAATATTAATCTTAAAATTTTAATAGTTGCTGATGTAATTGTAAACACAATTAAGTATATATGCTGAGCACTGTAGCCCCTCGTATAGCAGACTAAAAAGAGCTGTTTTAATTAGGGTACAAAATCCCTCAATTCGAACTTACAAATCTTTAAATGGTAGTTTAGTTGGAAATTGTCTTCTGAAAAATATCACTTCTGATTGTTTGGTCTTTCATGGTTTAATAATGTAAGAATCCTTCTGCTTAATTTGAATCTTATCTATTTCTCAAACATGTGCATCTATTATATGTTCTAAGACCAATTTTAATATTCGAATCAAGTTTAATTTCAATTCGTTCAATATTGAGTTTTAAGTATTTGAATACAAGCAACTGATTACTTAAGTATCCAAGTACTCTGAACTCTTTTATTCAAACTCAGAAATTATAACTCAAGTGCTTGATTACTTGTGTACTCGGATGCTCGGGCACTCGAGTAGGAACAGCCTCAGTTCAGAGACCACCTCCAACCTCATTCCCAAAAATAAAAAAGGTATATTCGGGGGGAAAATTCAGCACCCATGATAGATTATCCCACTTATCAAAGAGTTCATACAACAAGGTTAGATGATAAAGAATATCTGTAGATTAAAATAGCAATTCGTCACTGTTTTGTTTTAGTTTACTCTTTGTCCAAGATTAGTTTTGAAGCAAAATTTTAAGGGATCTCAGATATTTTTATTTGTTTTGAGAGATTCGATAGTTGCCAAAAGTTATTTCAAAATAGTACACAGTGAAAAATTACGCCGAAAGTCACTCCATTATTAATGATTATATGAGACAGGTAATAGAATCACATCCAAAGTAGAATGTGCTGAAACGTATTGCATTGGTGTGGAAATGTTGAAAAATATGTCCTTGCAGGGACTATTGAAATTCAAAGAATTTTTTTTTTGTATTTGGCGGGCGGGAAAAGTGCATTATAGACCCTTGTATAAAATATCACTGCTGATATCTACTTAGACTTGTAACGTAGGACGAATTTTTCATTATAATTAGCATAGCCTCATTATTCTTACCATCGGAGCGGCGTTTTGGTCCTCGAAGGCAATGCAAAACCACATATCAGGTCGTTCGAAAAGATTCGCAGTCTGAATTTTAACCTTTCAAGTACCTTAATTTCTTTAAAAAAAATAGGTATTAATTCATGAAAACATTTCTCCATCTATGAGGAAGCTGATTTGTCCTCTATTCAAAAAAGTTCTTACTTTTCCTTTCAAGTGATATATAATTGATGCACGATTTACATAATCGTAAAAAAAAATTTAGAAGAAAACGAAAGAGGTGAAAATCTATAGGTTCAATACCTATCTCGTGAGTACGGGGGATGGGCTAAAATTTCCCATCCTAAATCTCCTTATTTGGCCTGCGTTGAATATTAGACAATGGACTATGCATCATAGAAGGATTATTTTCGGATAAAGATCAGGTTTCGCTATTAGTCCCGGTGCTGCGTGTGAGTCTAACAAATCGAAAGAACATCAAACATTGTCATACTATATCTTCTTTGCAGATTGTTACTCTGTGGATGTTATTGTTTTCAGATAATTGATGAGGAACCCATTTATCGAGTTTTCAAATGGCTCGGAGGTAGTAGTTTGCCCACGATCTGACTCAATAACAGTCTTGAAGACGTTTTTTCTGCAATCAAAAGACGACCAGATCGAGGTTTATCTTGGTTGCTCTCGATCCAAGAAAGCGTTAATAACAACGGCTTATATACAATACTATTACTATAGTAACTTTATACTTGAACCATACTGTTACTTGTAATAGTTTTCGCCAACAGTACTGCAATGCATACACATAAGCTGGTTTCTGAGTCAAAGCCAATATTTAACCTGCTGTTAGTTAATTATTTGCATCACAATCCACGATTTGCATTTCACTCTGTGAACTGAGAGTGATTTCTTCTATAAACTTGGTAGTTTACATCTACCTGTCAAAACTTGCACTGATATTATGTGTAACAGCTCTCCCTCCCTCTCCGCCATGGTAGTCGTGATGGTAGTTGGTATTGTGAAGTATTATTGAACTGAGAGCGGTCTACTTAACACCAACGGCCACGGCTATCCTTTCAGAGTTCTGAAGGTCTTTTATAAGGCATATTCTTTACAGCTTAACGATCTTAAGCTTAACCCCTCTTCACTTATTTGTCTATAAATAAAAGATCCTTTCATGGTTTTTAGTAGGGAAGAAACGAGATTGATGATGCGGTATCAATACCGTTTTCAATTTATTCTATGCAGAATGGTTATGCGTACAGAGCCTGGTATAGAGCCCCTTAGGAACTCTTAGTACTTAACTCCAGTTGCAACATATTTCAATAAACAGAGGAGTTGCTTGATCTGCAGCTATGATCTTCAATGAGGCGATTCAAACCAGTCAACTAAAATAATATTTAAGAAAAATAAATCGCAAATCTTATGCGATGACGTATTCGTAGTTGTATAATGAGTTCGAAAGACTTTACCACTTACTCAGAGAGTTTATATGAACTTCATGCTGACTGAAAGACTTTTATAAAGCAAATTTACCGATTTTCCTATATTTTTAATAGTTTTCGCTTTTAACTCTTTCTAAATAATAATCCTTTCTTTTGGTGCATAAATGCTCATCTATGACTTCACTGATGTGCCTTCCCCGCGATCTACGGGGAACTCTCCAGAAAAAGAATAATATCTGGAACTTAGTGAATAACCTCCTAATATCAAAAGTTCCGGAAAGTTACTATAGAAATCTTTGACTTGATAGCAGGAGCAATATCCGCTTCTCTCTGTTGACATGCTACAGCTTTCACGGAAATGCACCATAGTAGTCACTACTATACAAACAGAACGGCTCTAGAATTATAAAAAGCTTATACTTAGCATCTTCCCAGCTGGTGGTTGTTCCATTTTGGTTATGCTGTTTTGATTCCTACTTGGACTCTAGGTCATATGAATGTTGTGAGATTTCATCACCAGTAATGATACATTCGATAAATTAATCTTTGTTGTTTCCAGGCAAAGTTCCATTAGCTCCTTCGTTTTCTAACGACCCATCTCGTAGATACTTTTCTCATCTCAAAGAAATTTTGTAGGATATCAATAGCTAGTCCTTCTTTTTCAGTCGCCTATCTTCAACAAATAGTTTGAAATTTTTCAATTTGTTCTGAACTTTTCTCCGTCGCAGATCGTCCTCGTATTAAATATTTTGGAAAAAATGTCTGTTTTCAAATAAGTAGATTTGAGAATCCTTCTTCTGTGAATATGCGCTTAAAGTATCTTTTTGTAACAAAGATGCTCTTGAAATTATACACTAAAATTCAGGTATAAAAAATACCTGAAATAAGGTTTGTAAAAATCTTTTTTATGAGAAAAAATAAATTTGAGGATAAGTAGATTACAACAATTTCACAGATATGCATTTAAAAATAATTGAAATAAAAGAAAAACTTTTGACTTTGTGAAATTTTGTACAAACAACATCACTCTTACGTTTAAAGTCCCCTTTTATATTGTATAAATTACCATTTACCCTTTTCAACCCTCTTATCAAATCAAGGAAAAATTTCCTCAACGTTAACGAAGAAAATTACTTTTTCAACTATTTCAAGCATTTTCTTATTACACATGTTATCAACCACCTTCAGTACCATTCTATGGGTATATCCCCGGTTATCATGGTATAACAATCAGCTTTCATGCGGAAAAGCATGAAGGTAACCACCCTCTTTCAGCCCCCATTTAACTATAGTCGAAAGCAGTTGTGACCAGCAAATAAAGCGATTGGCGAAAAATAAAATGCCCCCGTGCTCCTGTTTCCCGGTTTCCTTGCCCCTACATACAGACACATTGGAAGAGTCAGTCAGTCGCACATTCGGACAGGACACCGTTTCAACCCTGAGAAAATGGCAAAAATACCTTTAGCCACTTGAGCAATGGTTGAAAGAAGGAGCCTTTTCGTGGAAAACAAAGCCCCCTCACCTTGAAAGTAGAAATGAAAAAAAGGCGAGGAGAAGAAGAAAAATAAATAAAAGCGAAGCAGGAGAGAAAGCACATTATATCCGCCCATAAATTATACCTTTTCGCCTAAAAATCTATACACATCCGTAAAGTGAGCTTTCTTTCTCCTGCTCCCTCATTCAGCAGGACTTTCGTATTAAATTTTCCCTCCCTTTAGGACTGTTCAACCAGGAGCATGATAGTGGTGGCGGGCGGAAGAAAACATAGAAAACTAATACAGCCAACAAATTGAAGAATTTTCTTGGCGTGCGCAGACACGTGGATGAATTACAATTTTCTTTTTGCCGTTGTTTATCATACACTAATTTTTGTTTTCCCTCCTTGCACTTCCGTTTTCCCTTTGTTTTTCCGCTGGATATAATGATCATGATACTGTTTTCCAATTTAGCACAAATATATAAGACGGCCAGCCGTGCACTGGGTAAAAAAACGGAGCAAAGATATACTCTGGATCCTTCTTTCTTTTAATTACAAACGCTCGTTCTTATGGATTCATTTCCTTAATTTACCCGGGAATTAAAAAATTAAAGAGAATGGATTGGAATTAGGTGTCTTGTCTGGGCGAAATAAGGATGTCCTTTCTCGGGGCCCAGAGAAAGATGACTCGAGATTTAATTAATTCGATTATAAATAAATGGATGTAAGAACTTGTAAACTTGTAATGATGACACATTTCTGTCTTTTTCAATGATTCTGATGCTAAATTATGGGGTAGCTTGGAAAATTTTAGGATGGGAAGTGGTCATCGTGGAGTGGACTTTTTGTGAATTAATGTGAATTGATTTTGACTGAAGATAAATATGAATGCAAGAGAAAACTCATTTGGAAATTTTCCCCATCTGTATTGAAAAAAAAGGATCAACATTAAATCGATAGAAAATCCTCTTCGCTATTGCTATACCTTTTATGTCTTTAACACCAGCAGCAAACTTGGTTTCGATCGATGGACCTGTTTCCAAGGTGTCTCATGCAGCGCATCTAAAATTACGAGATTTATCTGTGGTCTGGGAGGGACTTTCCGGTAAAACTTTATGACATAAGAATTTAAGTGTTATTAAATTTCATGTGATTACTGATTTTTATGGATTTTGTACTTATTTTCAATAAATATTTTCTAGGATTTAGTGTTTTATCAGTGTTTTTCTAAAGCACACATAATTTTTGAATATGTGTAAAGCAATTGAAAGCCAAATTTGTACGAGAAATAGTTTTTGCGTACATGTCTTCTGATACCTAAACGTGCTGTGGATTACCCAAGAAATGGCTATAAAAAATGTGGCACATAAATTCAATTTTAAAATAGCCACCATAAAAGATTTATGAAATTACTGAAAGTTATAAAATTCAAGCGATTTAGGTAACCTCCTTTAGTGCTATAAAGAACTTGTGATAAGCCATTACCAAGCGGCTATAAAATTTTACAAACTATTATAAAATAACGCTAATGATCATTTTCAAATGATCATATAATAACAAAACATTGTATATGTGATAACTACCTGCGTATCCTTCCCCAACCCATAATCTTGAGGTATATCAACGCCAACAACTTACTGTAGAGTATTAATCAAGTGTACCACTATTCAAAAATCAAAAAAATTCTTGTTCCCTGTTTAAAGTTCCACAAAAGGCCACTACCACTATTATTAGAGTACACTTGGACCACAAGCATGTGTTAAACGCTGGTTTTAAATTCTTTGGGGGATTTTGAATTAGATATTTAAAAAAAACTTGAGGTCTCTTTAAGAATATTTTTTTGAATATACTAACTCTAGTCTCTATCGGTTACCCTACAGAATTTACTGATTAATGTAACTTGAATGTAGTAATAAAATAAATAAATAAATAAAATTTTCATCTAAACCTTTTCATAGTTACTGACGGCAATGGTATTATATATTTCCGACTCTACTACAACAGTAGCTGGTATCAGTATGCCGTATTCACAGAAATTGCTGTGAAATCGCAGCATTTTGAGTCTTTCACAACATAACAGTTAAGAAGGACTCAAAGACTGTTTAAGAATTTCCTGTAACGACAATTTAACGTAATTTACTCCACCTATTTTTTAAAGTAAGGAATTTTACACTTAGTAAAGTAAAATAGTAAATTCGTTAGCAATCATCGAACAAACCTATTATTAGCATTGCTTACTGAGATGAAATAAATGTGTATACAGCGTTGTCATCCAAAAATGGGACAACTTTTATATTTACCTTGTTCGTACGGAGATAATAATTTCGACACACGTTAGCAGATTTTAGGTCCAAAAATGTGCAATTCGTGCGAAAAGCACGCCTATATATATTTAAAATTGCAGTTTTCGCATTTTTAATGATTACAAAATTCGAATTTAAATTCCGCGCGAACTTGGGTATGCAAAGGATAGCTGTACTTTTATAATACCATCTCTTTTCTACATATTGGAAAATTTGAGGAAAAAAAAGAACGAAAAGGATGTATGTATAAGGCAAGAATAAAAATGGTCTCACTTATGTGCCGCAGATTTCAATGGAATGCTCTCTCCAGGTTATTTATTTCAGTGGCATTACTTAAAAAAAGTCTATGGTTTGAAGAACCATTTGTTTCGTTATTGTATTGCTAACGTATTTTTTACGTTGTTTTCATTAATGAAATGAATACTGAAATTTTCAGGTTAAATCACAGCATTTAGTCGATTCGTAGATTGCAACACTGGCTGGTGTGCGCACAAGATCATACCTTATGAAGATATTTAGACATCAATTTATCTCTTGGCTATATCCGTAACAGACGAAGATTGACAACATTGTTATAAACGAAAGTGGGAACAAACCGCCCATAAAGGTCAAATCTTGCAGACCTACCCTAGCCTCTTTTTCCTCCTCTTGAAATTCGGAATTCGTTTACTAACCCTATAGAAATCTACAGAAGTGCTTTTAATAATCTGGTGTAGATTATTTAGTTTGCCGGCAAAGAGGAAACATTATATTTTAAACACACACATACAAGATGTTTTCGATAGTAAATCAAAGAAGGTTAACCGAACCTATGAGTCAATATCCCAAATGGCAACATATTGGAATAAGTGGAACAATTGATCGATAGCAGAGGCTGATCATAAAGCAAAGTTCTATTGTCGCTACTATGAATCTTACCTGAAAATGAATTACTTAAACTGTTCCAAGAAGCTGGCTTCAATGCACACAGGGTTTTGCCAATATCAGAGTTTTTTTGTATTAAGAGCAAATTCGACTCAGTTTTATCGGATCTCATGCTAATATTTAAATAGGTAAGTGAAACAGAAGTTAAACAGAAATATCTATATCGACATTTTTAACTGAAAAATGTTTCGATATATGGACACGGCGTTATGGTCCTATTAACCCATCGGGAGTAAGGTGTTTTTTTTTGTAACCCCATGGGCACCGCGGAGATGCTATAAACAAAATTAGAGATGTGCTAAGATCGGCAAATCTGAAAAGAAAATTAGGACGGAGGGCAGTGGCGTGCATTAGTAATAATGAACAATATATCTGACGTTGTGCACCTCCACCTCAGCACTAGAAACTTTTTCATTAAATTCTTTTAATAAAACTTCCCTTAAGTACGTACGCAAAAATAATTTCGCTGCCTCCGTGATGAGCAAACGTCGGACATAAATGAATCTACTCTTATGGTTCAACAACAAATTGCACCAAACTAATTGCGCACAAACTTTTGGAATACTTTATTCACAATTTTCTGGATGGCCAATAATCTTTCAGATTTTCCTGCACGTGTCGCTGCCAAATCTTCGCACTGATTATCGATGATCAATTTGAATCGTGAACTTTTCTACGATCAACACGTCAATAAATTATTTTAAATATTCAATTTACGTATTATAAACTAATTAAACGAAATACCACTCAGACTGAAGACTAAAAATTCTGTGGTGTGTATGCAAATATGAGCAATAAAAACGACCGAGTTCTGCTTTACTGGCTAGTTTATTACCAAATGAATCACAGCAATCAGTGCCTATGGACAAATCAATCACCGTTACTCTGTTACAGAGTTATAAATTGAATTATTATAACAAACGAACGTTTTTTTAGAAAATGACTAAACATTTTTTAAATCCCTATACACAAGTTATTCGGTTGTGAAATAGTCTTCCTCTTAATATTCAAACTACTACCAACTCATTACTCTCGTTAAATTTTTTGAGATTATCGGGATGGAAGTTTAAAATGTGAGAATTTGAGGGTTGTTAATTAGTTGTTTGGTAGAAGCGAGGTATATATAATTATTGCAAAAGTTAAAGGAAAACTGATTGTCGTTCCAATACGGCAAGTAAAAACATAATAAAAGTTTCACTTTCAGTGCAATATTACTGTTGACTTATGAAAACCACCTTACCATCTTCCACCCCGGAATAGTTTCCTATAATAAAAGGGGTCGGGCATATGAACACCAACCACATGAAGCAAGAAATTTTAAAAGACACTTTAATGTGGCGCACTCTTACCCCAGTATTCTTAAAGCTGTGTTAATTTTCAAATTATCAATACCGACGGCTTGTATTGATAGTTACTTAATTCCCGCGATATGTGAATAAGTGCACCCCCATTGCAATCAATCTTCCTATTCTACTCAAGGTTGGAATAAATATTTTTGTTAATTTCACCTCAGAAATTGAAAGAACAGCTCTCTCCTCCGTTGGAATCATCTTCCCTGCCACCAAAAATATCTCTTTAAAAAATTTAACAAAAAATCGAACAAAAATTACGGCAAAAATCTTAAAATTTAACATCTTTGTGGGAGCAAACTAAAACACAACAAAAAGCCAAAAGTATGATTGAAATAAGTAGAAGAAATAGAAGGAATTCTGTGGAAAAGGCCAAAATAACGGTATTTGTGCGACAATATCTAGACGGAAAACAGAATGATCGCATGATGTGAGTAAAGAGGACAATTATAGCCGTTGAAGGATTCGAGCAACAAATTTCTCTCGTTCATTAGTGACACAAGGCGTACAAGAGTCGCCTATACTTGCCCGTATAATATAATGAACACCATCCAGGCAGTCCTTAATTGTATAGTGATCCATCGGGTTTAAGTGTCAGCAGTCTCCTTTAAAGTGTATGTGCATTCACATAGTATAGACCAAGTTTTTCCTGTCTAGCAAAAGGGAAAAATGAACCCAGTAAGGGCCAACTCCGGGTATCTTATAGCGTTAAGCACATACACCGTACGGGGATACACAAACAACTCAATTCATCTTACTCCTTGGATTCGGTGATTTTAAGCGTCTGCGCTATGTAGAAACCAATCGCATCAAAGCACCCCATTAAACGTCGTCTTTCATACTCGGCAGACACTTTTATGTTTCGACTTATATGGCAACTTTTGTGTCTATATCGGTTCTGTCTAAGTCCCTGTTCCCTGTTCCCTGATGCCAGCTGTGTTAAAGCTGTCCTGTGTGTGTCTGAATGAGCTTTTTCCTGAAAACTCGTAGTCGGATCGGGAAAACTGCAATAAGGAAGAAGAAAACGAAAAACAGGGACGGGTTCTGTTTGAGTAACTACGAAACTGGGTACGGGTACGGGTACGGGTACGGGCACCATTCCCGTATATGCATATAGTCACACGTTTGTCCTCGCACCGAATTCTGCCCGCTTTCGTATCCAACTTACTGCTATAAAAGCTTTTCCAATCTCGCCCGACTAACTCCACCACCTCTTATTTCATATCTTTTCCTTTTTATTTTCTTTTTTTTTTTCATTTTCTTTTTGCTATTCGTTAGCTTTTCTGCGGTACACACAACCGCACTACGGACGAACATATGCAGGCTCTGGCTATACACACGTCTGCGGAAAAGCAGCTCCGTAAATTGGAATTTTCTTCGTTCTTCCTCTCTAATGGAAAATATTTTTGTCGGGTGGTGGAACAGCAGTGGGCGTATGGGTTCAGTTGATGAGTGCCATGGGGGGCCGCCGGGGTGTCCTCCGACCCGATGCTGACGTTGGTGCCCCCCAGAGTTGTGCTACTACTTTTAGTATACCAATACTAGGGGAAACTAGAAATAACAGAAAATAAATGAAAAAAATGCAAGATCCGAGCTGAAATCGCAAGCAAAAGCTTTTCGGCTCTGGTTCTTCAATTATGAAGATGAGGTGAGGGGTGCGAGACCTGGCTTCGAGTTTCCTAGAGTTTGAGAATATCCTGGTTCGGTTGGAAGTTGCTATCGCCTGATGGTGCTCCTTTCTCATTTTATTTTCCTCCTGCCCTCATTTCATTGCAGTAGATGGAATTCTGAGCAATCTTCTGCAAAAAGAATTTTTTCTTTTTGTCCAATGGAAATTTTCTTTTAAAACTTTTCTACATAACTACAAAAGAATTTTTGTGGTTGCATAAAAATAGAAAGAATGATATATCCTGTGCTGCACTATTAAGATGCGCTACGCTTTCTGGCGAATTACTCTAAAATGTAATTTTAATTGATAGAATTTGTTATTTTTGGAAGCCCGAGATTATTGGTGCCCTCGACTAGCTTGAGAGTTATACTTTAAGTTTTAGCCTTATATCTATTGAAATTCGCAATGGCAATGAGGTGATTTTAGAAAATCTTACCTTTAGAAACCCTAAAAATTCAAACACGATTAAGAATACTTTGAGAACTGTTGTAACTACTGTAAATAGATAAAAATGCAAAATTTTATGAGTACGTATCGCTATCTTTGTGCATCTAGATACGCTTAGTTTCTAAGATCTTAAATTTCACTTTCTTCAGATTTCTTTTACCTAGTTATCTAGTATTGTCCAGTAGTCACATTACAAAGTTATAGGTCCTAAAAAATCAGGAAATCAATAGTTTTGAGCCGTAGAATTCTTTCGAAGTGTTAATCGGCTCATTGATGTTCATATCCTCGAATAAATAAATTGTTGCCTCTAAATCTACCAATTAATGGGATCTTGAACCACTATAAATTATTATAACATGTAAGTGATGGTCAAGGTGAGTATTTTACTCTTAACCATCAGTAGATGTGAAACATGAGCCCTAAGAGTATATCTATGTATATAAAATATTATTGCGTTTTAACCAGGATTTCTTTTATAATATTACTTTAGTTCAGGAAACTATAATATAATGTTTCTTCTGAAATATAGAGTGTACTCCGACCTATAAGGTAAAACATTTGAATGTGTGTGAAATTTCGCCCGGATATTTTCGCGGGGCAGCTATTTTTTGTTGATAAGGACTTCATTGAGTCCAGAAATGATTACCTATTCAGAATGCACAACCTTAGGATGTGTTAAGGATGACACAGTCGTAGAGGCAGTTCAGACCATATAAAAGTCGTCATAGCCGGTATTGAATATGGTCTAATCACTTGTAGCACAATTCCTACTATTCCTAGGCATAATATCCGCGCATCGAGCCGTAAAGAACAGAACAGTAAAGTTTAGAGAATCCTTCTTGAACCGAAATGTACGAGTATGAAACAGACTATTATTTTCTATTTCCCCTCAGCACTAGGGGCTCGTAATGAGTATTAAATATTAGGAGATTTTTTATACTAACGGGACTTTGAAATATTGGTAGCTTGAAGTTAAAAGTGAATAGAATTTTTGCTTAAATACAAAGACAATTTTCATAACATGTTTTTACGCAGCTTTGTTATCTTTGTTTAAGATCGCTGTTTCGTTTCTTTTAGGATCAATATTTAATTATTATTTAATGAAATTTGTTCAACCATCTCAATTTTCAATGGCAGTATTAAAGCTTTATACGCATATCCTTCAATATCACTTTGTTTCGAAAGCTGACAAGCATCATTCTAAGGCGGATTATCATGATCAGTTATGACTCTATTCCACTGTTCAATTTCTACAAAAGTGTATTCGATCAAAATAAGGGTTGTAGTTGCTGATGTGCTGATTTATGAAACGAAAGAAATTTTTTCCTTTCTTACCGGCTAAATTGCTTGAAGTAATTGGATAATTTCAGTCTTTCCTTCTCTAATTATTCCGTGTAAAATCCTAGGAGATAGACCGTCCTCATCAGCACAATCATCCCAGGCTGGAATATTGTTCAAATATCTGTACCTTGCAATATTCTCGTATTGGATTGTTATATGCAACCACTAAGCTGGGTGGAATTGATAGTCACAGTGGGGCATATCATAACCAGTACAGCTCATCTTCAAAGTAAGACGGTCCTTAAAGATGCATACACAAAATGCCAAGTTTTGTCTGTCTCCGTCGACTTTTTTGTGTTAATAGCAAAACAGAGCTCTGCACAAAGAAAATTCTATTTATG
>QYTT01056348.1:0-10553 GCA_006980735.1 Dasypogon diadema
TTTCTTCATATTCCTTTTGTAACTCGTTTTTTTCTGGCGTGTCTGTAAGGACACAGCATTTTCTTTTACGTTGAGGGCGGTTAGTCAATTTTCGTGGTGGAGCTTTCGGGTAAGGCCTTATTTTAGATGGAGAGAAATAATTTTGCTTTTGTAGACCAAAAGGCCCAGGAAAAGAAGAAATTTAAGTATGTCCCACATAATTTCATAGAAATAATAAATCAATAATCATGAAAGTGTTACAACATACCCCACTGCAAGGTTTTTTGGAATAACTGCTATAAAAAAATATATCCCTTATTTGGTGTAAAATTACAGTTAACATAATCGAAGTAAACAAATGCTAAATGTATTTGAATAAATTAACAACTGCTAAACAATTTGAAATCAACAATAATTAATTTTGTATAAACAAAAAAAAGTCCATTGCCTGGTCTTATCGGAGCCGCCTGCACAACACCGCCTTCTGCGCTATCCAGCGGGATACTGATCGCGCTCATATGATAGAATGGGTATTAAATAGTAGGTTTGGTTGAAAATTAAATGAATATTCTTCTATTATCTAGGTAAAAAATGCTTGTTACTACTTGCCCCTGTTACAACTAGCCCCCCGCTCCCCTATCCTGAAATTTTTACTACATTTTCGGGAAATAACAGCATTTTGGAAGTGTACGCAAACTTTTTTTACTGAAGTTTAGTGACATTTTCTGATTCTGATTTTTTTTCTATATTTTTCATTTGCTCGAAATATATTTTGTTAGCATTTCCCAAAATCTAAATGTACAAAGAATATATGGACAATAAATTTCATTACCAAATAAACAACTAGAGTGAATTTATCTGATGTCTGGTTCCAGTTTACATGGTGTGCGCAAACTTTTTCTGGCTTGTGTATCACGCCCAAGGGGGTAAATTTTCAAAATTCACACTGTATTTGATAGAACACATTCCGGGATAAAAAAAACGCAGATAAGATTTACTAAATAAAACGACATAACTGCGTCATTGCTTGGAAATATTGCAGTTGCGCAAAAAAAGTTCGTTTTTCTTGCTTTGTGGAACACCGCCCACACCCCCTGTGGAGATGTAAACAACTGTATGGATCATGATATAAAAAAATACGGATCGCTTATTTTGCAGTCGCCTATAGCATATCAAAATTTCAAGAAAATCGGAGGCGGACGCCTCAAGAACTTTCCTTATGAGTACACTACATTGACTTCTAATAAATGGGCCGATCAATTGCTATTTTATGTGGGGCCAGTTATCCTCGACGCAGAGTACTTATCGTAAACGAGAGAGAATATAGTTCCATCACTTTTGGTTGTTCGGTGCCTTGTGCGCAAAACTGAATGTACAGTGCAATGGAAAATGCTTATCGGAAAAAAGGCAGCAATATTAAAGTGGTGCCACCATAATGCAGGTTGAGAAATATTCTCAGAGCATATTTATGTGTCAATGGTACAGTATTACAAATCCCAGTATTTTATGTTATCTGGAAGTTCATCAAAATTAACGTCAAGTTACATTCTATTCAAATTTTACTGTATCCAAGCGAACATATTCTCAACATAAATATAAGTGTGCCCACTTGTAGTACAAAATATACTTCAGCGGATTCCACTCAATCTTGATTAAGTTCTTGAACAACTTTAATCTGATATGTGTAATCCTCTTCAAGTGTACTGATAAGAATCAGTAAACATGCACTGGAAAAGTGGAAATCCATCGAACACCCGATAAGCGTCCAAATCTTCTGTAACCACGTGTACTTCAATTAACAATTACAACACGCCGAATCAGCAGTCAGTATTTGAAAATGCTACCCGAATGGAAACAAATATAACGTTCAGTCTTAATTTATTAATAAATAACAAAACTATTAACATCTAAATCTTGATGTCAGTGATGTCGTGTATCCATTTCAAGTACGATGTAATTCGCGTATAAACTCCCGGAAACCCTTTCTCGCATCCAAGAACGCTACCGAAAGAAGTTATTCCTACCAGAACTTTATTGTCTCCATCTTCCACGACAAGAGGACCCCCTGAATCCCCCGTGCAAGTTGATTTTCCATTCGCTCCGCTCGTGCATATATTTGTATGTGTTAAAAAGTTGGGATAACTCCGTCGGCACACATCTTGATCCAGTACCGGAACTTCAACGTACCTCAGCACGTACGAGATTGACTTTGTTCCTGGTTAATAATACCTAAATTTACGATTTATCGTACACTTTACGCAAATACCTTTGTCAAATCGGCCCCAGCCTGAAGCTGTTGCAAACTTGCCATCGAAATCATCGAACACCTGCTTCCTGGTTGGTAATTTTATGGGTTGAATTTCATCTGGGAATAATCTTAAGAAAGTCTTTTTATATTTTAAGGAATTCTTTCATAAGTTTCTTACCACTAAGTGGAGCGGGTACAGGAAGTTTCAAAAGAGCAATATCGTTCTTTAGACGGTGGGTATCCCACTCCGGATGAATGATGAAGTACTTTCTGTCTACGTTTATTCTTTTCTGCCCCTTTTCTTTAGGTTTTCGCAGCTCATGGGCACCCAGAAAGACAAGAGCCTTACTAGCACTACGAAGAAAATTCTATAATTCAAGCTGCAGCAACTATCAACTATAAATCTGATGTAGAGACTGCTTTTAACTATTTCATATAGCTAGGAGCACTTTTTACCAAAATGAATCTTTAGCAAAAAACAGTCTCTCACTTAAAGTCCATACATATCCAAACAATGTGCAGCGGTCAACACGTATTCCTTAGATATAAGGGATCCTCCGCACCAATTTAATCCTCTATGCGTCTTCAGTAATATCCCGACTTGATAAGGAAAGGAGTTCTTGAAAGCCACATTACCTCCAAAAATACGTTTCATCGCTCCTTGACGATGTAATTCGCGGTCTCGCTCATTGTGATTTCTCGATATATACCGCGCGAGTTCCTCGGGGATTTTTATTAACGGTTTTACTCGACGCCAATTAATTCTTTCACTAGATACACCCAGTACGAAACTCAGTATAAAAATAAAAATTACTACTGACCTCATAGTCTCGAATTAAGCATTAAACTGACTAGTTCTCTTACTAGTGTTTGCCAGAAATTTATAGCATCGGATTAGACAGATTTCAGACCAGCAGGAGGGGTCACTAGACTTAGGAAATACACCTGGAGTCGTTCCGCTTCTCTGGGCAAGTAAATCTGTTTGAAGAATCTGTCGCAATAGACAATATCAAACGTGGTCACGTCTAGTCGTTGACTTATTTTTAGCGATTAAAGGTGTTATTTGAGCCGAAGTGGATTGCATTTTTGACACGATCTAATTAAATCCACTGAGGAATAAAAGCAACATGTCAATTTGAACCAATACCAATAAATAATTCGTAGATAATGGATGATGGCCACGACCATGGACAGGAGGATCAACTCAATGTGGAATAGGTTAGTTTTGATTAGATTGTAATAAGGAGCTAAATGCAATGGACATTGAAGTTAAGTTGCATTTTGGACTGGAAAAAATCGCTTTTGTATTAAAATCCGGAAATTAAGAAATAAACACCAGGAAAATACAATAAAATCTGACTAATAATAAAATATTAAACAAATAACCGAATTAACAGTCGTCATTCATATTTGTTTACAATCAATCAAATTTTAAAGATAAAATACTAAAAGTTTTTTATCTATGTTGTGATTTACAAGATAATGTTGTAACGCAGAATTTTACTTTTTATATTTACAATTACTAACGCTATCGGGTTCTTGTGAATTTTTCTTTTTTCTTCAATCAAATAGTAAACAACTCAATATTTCAAATTTTCTTCTCCGAATTTTTTTGTATTTTAGATTGGGTTAGCTATAGAGTTGAGTCAGTGCTGTTAAATAATTTCTGTGCTCTTGGCAAGATATACTATTACACTTCGGGGCAGATCTTTTTAGAGGCTAAATATGGGGATTTTATTTTACTTCTTGCACAACCTGACTTGTTCAAATTCTTCAGAAAATGACTAAAAACGATATGTCCAGTAAGCAGTATTAGCGCGTACGTCTTCAGAGCATGAGAAATAAAAACTATCTTGCCTGTCTTATATCAAGCGAACTACATATGTCAGAGAAAAAAATCCAATTATTTGGCTTGATAACTGGAATTTCTGCCGTTAAACGGCTGTTAGATGGTCAATAAATATGGTATGATCAATATACGAAATTCCTGATTCCGGCTTTCGCTAGCTCATGCACCTTTTCATTACCCTCCATCGCTTCATCCACAGACACGTCGGGCAGAATTACCCTATTATATCTGGAATGTAGCTCCACCCTTCCAACCCCAGACCGCTCTGATTGCATCAAACAGCTGTTGTTAAAAGTGCCCTGTATTTTCAAGCATGGGAGTTTCTCTTGTCAATAGACAGACCTGTAGAATCGGTGAAAAGACAGATCGATCGACAAGGTTATTATATTAGTAAAAGGATAAATGGCTGCGGCTACCTACATGCGAAATTTCAAGGCGGCTAAGGCCAAAAATTGGCCTCGAGAAAACGGCTTCTTTGCTTAAGAGGAGGTACATGCGAAACAGTAAGGCCACCGTGGGAGAGCACTGCCTTTTTGGTGAACATGCAAAAACACATAGGTGCTCCTTTCAGCGATTTCTGCAGAGGTCATATGAACGAGGTGCAAGTTGAATACTACCTTCTTTACGAATTCCAGGCCTGGCCAGACAAATATTAAATTGTATTAAATTGAGTTTCCCTTCTAACCCAGAAGGCGCACTTCTTAGCGAGGTGCCAAGGAACATTTACCCATCTCCGCATAGGCGTTCACACATTTCAGAGAAATGCGTTAAGATTGGGCTCCCCGACAAGCATGCAAAATTATTAGTACGATTAGACCAATTAAGAAGAAAAGAAATCGTTAGTAGGTTAAACAGCAGCCCAGGAAGCATCAAATTTTACCACTAAGACAGTTACAAGACTACATGGAGGCGTTTCTTAAGCACATTCTTAGACACATTCAGGTCAAAGTGTTCCGCAATGCGGTTCACGGCCACACACATGCGGTTAATAGGTTCATGCTTACCGTAGTTAGTTCTGGAGAAGTTAATGTGCAAGAGAGGGACACCTCTCAGGTTGCGAGTGTTAGCCCTGAAGAACACCCTGCCCCGGAGTTCCGAAGAGTCAATATTATCGTTCAAGAGCTGGTGAATGAAAACTATGTCGGCAACTCTGCGTCGGCTCTCTAGAGAGGCCAGGCCAATGAGGCCAATTAGACGCTCGCGATAAGGCGGGAGAATCAAAGGATCCTTCCAAGGCAAATCCCGGAGTGCAAATCTAACGAATCTGCGCTGAACCGACTCGACGCGATCGACGTGCACGGCATAGAATGGATTCCATACCTGAGACGAGTGCTCAAGCAATGGTCTGACGAATGAGCTGTATAATGTTAATGAGACCCGACGGTCAGAGAACTCCTTAGACCAGCGCATAATGAAACCAAGCATGGAATTACCCCTGCACACTATATGGTTAATGTGGGAAATAAAATCGAGCTTTGAGTCAAGCCTCACAGTTCACACCAAGGTCAACAACAGAGTGCACACGAGGGATGCTGGCCGTGGCAAATACATAGTCATAGCTGATAGTATCACGCCTTCTAAAAAATGACATAACCTCGCACTTACCAATGTTGAGCTCCAAGTTATTGTGGCCACACCAAGAATGGAAAACATTCAAGTCCTCTTGAAGAGAAGCACAGTAGTCAATATCATTGATGAAGGAGAAAATCTTCATATCGTCAGCATAAATCAATACATTAGAATGCCTCAGAAGACGCACGACATCATCAATAGAAAGTACAAAAATAAGAGGACCCAGAGGACTACCCTGAGGCACACCAGACGTAGCCTTTATGATTCTAGACCGAACACCGCGAAAGAGTACCTGATACGACCTATCAGACAGATACGAATGAATCCATCTCAAGAATAGATTTGGAAAGCCCAGTTTCTTTAATTTAAACAAAATAACAGAATGCGACAATCTGTCGAAGGCCTTGCTGAAATCAGTATAAATGCAATCGGTTTGTAAATTATTTCTAAAACCACATATTGTCTTAGAGGTAAACTCCAATAAGTTTGTTGTAGTGGACCTGCCTGAAACAAAACCGTGCTGATTGGGCGATAGAATATTTTTACATTGCGGGGACACCTGAGAAAGAACTATCGACTCCAACAATTTGGGTATGCAGGACAACTTCGCAATCGGTCTATAATTAGAAATCTCATTCCTACTACCTTTCTTGTGAATAGGAATAATAAAGGAGTTCTTCCACAGTTTAGGGAAGCATCCACCACTGAGAGACCTCTGAAAGAGAATGCGAAGGGGAACAACCAAGGCATCGGAACACGACTTGATCACCGCAGGGGGCACACCATCAGGACCCGAAGTAAAATCGAGGGCCATTCTTCCTCATTAATATGAGGAAGAATGAGTTCATTCGAAACTAACGGAGATATGTCAGCTGCACACGGATGGCTGTCAATGTGCGCGAAGTTATCCATATCCGGTTCGAAGTTGGAAGATACAAATGCACCTTCAAAAAATGTGGCAAACATGTTACAGATCTCATATGGATCACTGCTAGATTGCCCCTCAGAGGACATGGATGTGGGGTAATTGTCAACTTTCCTCTTAGTGCTGACAAATTTGTAAAAGGTACGCGGATCAGTAAATAAATTTTCGCAAATGTTAACAATATACTCCTCGTAGAGCACAGAAGAAAGTGTCTTGAACTCGTTGAAGCAAGCCACAAACCGTTGGCAGTCCGATGGGTCCCTAGTCCTGAGAAAGGCCTTCAAGAGTTTGTTCCTCCTATTCCGCAGGGCCCTCAGCTCGTTGTTAAACCCAGGGGGTGAGGTTGCAGTCGACCTTTGACGCTGGAAAGGAACGCAGGCGGTAAACACCTCAAAAACTTTGGCGTAAAACATACCAACGTCTACATCAATATCACCAAATGAAGAGTACATTACGCAAATATTTCTTCAGCTCACTGGGGGAACTAACAGAAAATGTGTTAGGTGATATGGCAAGATTTCTTAACTCTTTCTCTGTTTATTTGCTCTATAAGAGTCCTTTCCATATCCAGCCTAATGATTGATGATGATGATATCGAACAGGATCTGGCATTTTCCTCTCTTAGTCAAACTATACCAGTATTTGGTCTGGACCAATCTTTTCTCACTTGGATTAGAAGTTTCCTTTTTTACCATTCCTCCAAATCTTATAATATCAACGCTGGTCTGCCTCAAGGTTCAGTATTGTCTCCAACTCTTTTCCTACTTTTTATTAATGATCTCTTATCCCTCACTTCCAATCCAATCCACAGCTTTCCTGACAACAGCACCTTTGATTTGGCGTACTCGCTTTTGAATCAGTTACTGACTCTCGTGGTAATGCCACTAATATAATCGAGCACGCATGATTGGATTGCTAAATAACAACATTGAGAGAATTCTCGGCTGGAGCAGGGCGAATTGCGTCGAATTAACCGCATCCAAAATCCAAAGCTGTGTGATCTCTCCCAAACGAACCCCAAATCCCCCAGCATCCCTCCGTGTAAACGGGATAAGCATTTAAAACTCTCCTGACTTGAACATCTTAGGGGTTCAGGTATGCAATAATCTTAGTTGGACTGATCACATCTTTGTTGTTGCAAAGAACGCAATGAAATTCCTGGGCTTTGTACAGCGTTGCAGGAAACACTTCAGCCCAGTTGACCTAACTCTCATTTACAGCGCTCGACTTGAATCAGACTTAGGCTTGAATTTAATCCACATATTTAGGCAGGGGCAGGACGCATTGCATTGTCCATGTTGAATAAAGTCCCAAAGAAGGCTTCCAAGCTTATTGGCGACGAGACGATTACCTCCAAAATCAATTCTCTTGGAACCTGGGCGCAATGTTGCATGCCTTACCCTCTTTTATCGCTACTTTCACGGACATTCTTCCTACGAAATCTCTAATCTGATCCCTTATAGATCAATCCCTGCGCGTGATACCCGCGCTTCAGTCCGTTTTCACCCATGAGACATGATTGAGCAGAGCAATGAAATTCCACAAATTATTTTTGAGTAGAACAATACAGTAGAACAAACCCCGGGAGTACAGGCCGCAGCTGTTCAAGCTGAATGTGCAACAATACCTTCATTCCAAATCTTAATTCTCTACCTCCCTTTCCTACTTTCCTTTTCGCCAAGACTGTGCTATAGCATCATAAAATATCCCCTGAACTTTGGCTAGACCGTAAAAAAAATGGGAACTTGTGCAGTGAAAAACATTTATTTTTTAAGTTTTTGTGATTTTTCCCAATCCTCCATTTTATAAATTGTAAAAGAATTTTGTTTAAATACTTAGATATGTTCATTAAAATCTATTGGATATTGCCCTGGATATCCGGACCAATTTCACTCGACGCATAATCGCATAATGAACAACTGATAAGGTTTGCAAAAAATTCAGTTTTTTATAACAATTAAATTTTCAAAAATAAAACAAAATGGCCAAATGGGAAGTTAAGAGTGTGCGTAGACCAGTCGCACGCAGTTTATTTTTAAATTATTATACTACCCAACAGCTGATATAGAGTGGTAAAAAAGAAATTTCCCAAAGTTTAAAAAACTCGAATGGCACTTAAAAATGTATGGAAGCTTAAAACTTCTGTTCCACTTTAGTTATGATATTTTTACGTTTCCTTAATCAAATCGATATCAAACGAGAATGTTTTGTTTTTGCAAAGAAGATTAAGATAAGAATTTGCCAAGTACAACGGATTTAAGCAATCTTTCTTGAAGTACAGGAATTACCACCGCTTCCATATCAAAATCGACTATATCGCTTACTGATATCCACTTTCTTGTTTTAATTTACTATAAAAGAACCCCGCGCTCAACTCTCCAACAGTGTCAAAGAGTCTTCGGGTTGGCAAGTTTACGATGAAAAGTGCTTTCGTGTTGGCGTTTGTATCAGCTTTTGCTCTTGTAGCATCAGTTGGAACCATCGATTGGTCCAAAGTCGAGCCGCTGCATATTAACCCACCAAATGTCCCAGTTACCCCACCGGTACAAGGACGTATAGTTGGAGGAGAAGAAGCAAAACCCCATTCTTTCCCGTACCAAGTGGGTCTGTTGTTGGCTGTTGGTGAAAAAACTGCATTCTGTGGAGGATCTTTAATTTCCAACGAATATGTTCTCACTGCTGCTCACTGTGCCCAACCGTAAGGAGTAATTGGTTTTAATTTTCAATACAGTTAAAAAGAAAACCACCTTAACAATTATAGCGCCAAAAGTGCTGTTGTAGTTCTGGGGGCTCATAACATTAAAGAGGAAGAACCTGGCCAAATAAGAATTGAAGTTCCCAAAGAGAATATGATTGTTCACGAGCAATGGAGTCAAATGACCCTTCGCAATGACATCGCTCTTATTAAACTTCCAAAACCGATTGAGTTTAATGGTAAATGCCCTATTACTGCAATTTGGTAAGACTACTAATATAAAACCAATTTTTGTTCAGACAACATTCAGCCAGTCAAGCTTCCATCTAAAACTCAAGCTAAAGAACTCTTTGTTGGAGCAGCTACTATTGCATCAGGATGGGGCAAGGATTCAGACAGTATGTGATGATTAATATTTCAAATGTACGCTCACTTAACATTGTTTTAATTAACAGAGGCCCAAGCAGTTTCTCCAGTCCTCCGATTTGTAAAGTCCAAAATTATTTCAAAAATGTCATGCAACATCAGATTCTTTGGAGTTATTCAAGACACTCATATTTGCATGGATGGCAGCGGTGGAAAGTCTACCTGCAACGGCGATTCTGGCGGCCCATTAGTCATCACGGAAGCTGATGGTTCTAAAACACACATTGGCCTTACATCTTTCGGTATTGCTTTCGGTTGTGAGAAGGGTTGGCCTGCAGTTTTCACTCGTACCACTTCTTACTTGGACTGGATTTCACAAAAAACTGGCATTGAAATTAGAAATTGAGAAATGTAAGAAACATTGTCTGAATATATATATGATGAAAATTGGTGTCCTACTTCCCCTATAGCTTTTCTCAATTTCCTTCTAATCAAAAGGGTTCTTATATCTGGACTTATGGATTTTTAGTGGCCCTGAAGAGCAGCATTTTTCAAGTTGCCTAATCTTTTTTACTTATGTAGTTGCGCAGCAGAAACTCTGTATCGTCATTTCACTTGACTCTAATAGGTCTGTTTAATGAGGCAAACTGGATTTTTCCAGGAGACCTCGGTCCACTTTCTGTGTTCAATAACGCTTCGAAATGGACCGAAGTGTCCCAAGAATGTGTTCATTGACGGCTGCCAGATTTAGTCTCGGTCAGTCTCGGTCAACTTTTCCTGCCCAAGCTCTAGACTTAAGGCAAACTCAGGAGAAGTGTCATTCGTGGAAGTGACAGCCCAAGTTGTCCAGATGCGCTTGGTCGGCTTTGACAGTTTTCCTGAGATTGAACGAAGTTTTCTCGGTTAATCTGGGGCAGTG
>QYTT01056357.1:0-13975 GCA_006980735.1 Dasypogon diadema
TGTTCCCTCAATTTGTACCTTAAATTTCAAAGTGAATTTTTTTCAGAGGTGTCCCTCCCCTGTAGACCTAATCCTCCCATGCATGCAAGCAGACGAAAAGACACCTGCAAAATATTTTACCATGCAGAATAATGAAAAAAGTTCCAATAAATCCATGTATTGCATACTTATCGGTGGCAAACACCGAACTTAACACCAAAGTTACCCAGGAACGCAACCCCAAAGTAATGAACACAACCCCGAACTGATGCGGATCAGTGTTGCCATTATAAAATTTCAAGAAAAGCTCGATGAAACTCCATATAAAAAAAGTGGCTGGAATACGGAACCGGGAGCTTTCTTTGTATAATTAATATATAGATGAATATTTTTCCGAATTAGGTGCGAGTAGAGTACAAGATAAGATAGTAATGATCTTATCTGATATTTTTGACGGTGCATTTTCTTTAAGAACGAATACTCCTGAAGAAGTTTTGCTTGCAATCAGCAGGTCCATTACGTCTAATGCTGTGGGTCTGGATGGCATCGAATTTCGATTTTTAAAATTGATATTAACATATTTACTGACATCTATAACACACATATTTAATATACAATCATTACAACCTCCAGATTTCTATCTCAATGGAAAGTTGCTGAGGTTATTCCAATTAAGAAAACTGAAAAAGCTTATGAGCCCCACGCCTTCAGACCTATTACTATATTGCCGATATTATCAAAGATTCTTGAAAATTTACGTTATAGTCTTAAATACTGTAGAAATAATAAAAAAGAATGTGGAAATTGGTAATGCTACTGGATTTCACAAAAGCTTTTGATTCCGTAGATCACTATATATTATACTTGAAATTGAAGCGTCAATTTGGTCTCTGTAGTGTAGCTGTTGGGCTTTTGTATTCTTATTTATCATTTAAGAAACAAATTGTTGTGATTGATACACAGTACTCAGATAGTAAGGTACATCACTGTGGTGTTTCTCAAGGATCTATTTTGGGACGTCTTCTATTCAGTAAGGGAATTTAAGGTTGTTCGCTTAATAGTTATACCAATTTCAGGATACGCTAGTTGATGTATAAAATAATCCACAAACAGTGTCCCAACTATTTGCTATACAACCATATGCATTCAATTTTGATAGCAACACACAGATATCATTTTTCTATTCGTTGCTTTTTCATTTTTGGCGCTTGAATTTGGAATTCCTTACCATTTAATGTGAGGACTTTGGAAACTGCGAGCAGCTTCAAGACGATGGCGTTTAGATATTCTTCTTCTTTCTAATCTCTTCGTGTAGACTCTATTATATAGTGTATTATATAATTAATACGGATTTGTTACATGATTTCTGTTATTTCTCTTTTCATATAGTTTAGTTATTTACAATTTTTCACTCAATGAATTTTTATTGTTCTTCTTTCTTTTTGTGTTTTCTTAGTTTAGTTTTTGACATTTATACTGTGCTAAGGAATAGAGTTTCAGTTGGAGTTTTGCACATGTTAACGAGAACTATTGCATTCAAATGTGCTCTATAATAAACAGTATAATTATTTCCGGCCGCAATATTTTTGACAATCTTGTGATGCAAAGAACTTGGTTGCTTGGTTGGGAATACAAATGGTCATGATCGCCTTAGATCAAGATAAGAATTTCGACTGTGTCTCTCATGAGTACCTTCTGGCCATTCTCGAATCATTTGGGCTTCCGCCCAGATGGCTGGAGATCGTCCAAAGGCTCTATAGGGACCCTGCCATTCTGATAAAGCATCACGGGCAAATTTTGTGAACCGTCCTGTTTCATAGAGGTATCAGGTATGGCTGCCCTTTGTCAGGTAGGCTTTACGACTTTGCCCAGGAACTATTGTTGGTAGCCCTCCGTCGTTCCTTCCTTGGCCCTTAGTTCCTGCGAAAATATCGGATTTCCGGCATTAGTATTCTACATTTTGTGTCACACGAAGCCGGTTGAATCTACTGGGAAACTGGGAAAGTGTAAATCGAAATCTATAAATCAAGGGCTCACATTTATACCTTTGAATTGATCGGTATGCTCCATAAAATGGTAATAAAATAATATAAATTATTACGCCTTCAAATTCCAGATCTTTCTGAGAACAAACACATTCAATGGAATAAGAGGAAATTTTTTGGTGTATCTTTGATCGTGTTAGACTAAAATGATGCAAAGTGAGTACCGTGTGAATTGGTGGTTAAGAATATAACTTATGCAACCAAAATTGTAAATTAGTAGAAAGCACTTCCTTAAATTTTAATGAAAGCATTTTCCTATAAAATATTGATTTCAAAATTCCCCTTATATTTTCTGCAACTTAAAAATTTGTGTGTGTATTGTTGAAAAACTAGTTTCCGTTTATTAGTGTATCATCAGATCACGAATTCAGACGTCGCGCTTTTGTCTTGTGTTATGTAAAAGATGTTGATAATTACTCGTTCCCCAACGTTGGGCTCTATCTCTATGTCCCTTAGTGACTAGAAATCTGATATCACATGGCACAGCTGCTCTGAACATATCCAAGATAATCGCAAATCGAAATCGAAAGTCATACCTATGTCAGTATCACGACGAAAGAAAACACTACGACTATCAATAGCCCATTTTACCGGTTTTTCTTATAAACAGGAAGCTAATTGAAAATAGTCGACAAAATACATACCTATAAAAACTTTCATTTGTTCACATTCCGAGTTAACTTTGAGTCTCGAAGCGCAATGCTCGCTTTTTTCCACCTATCTGAGGTGAAAATGCACAAAATTCCAAATGGTAAAAAGATTTAAATCAGAAATAAGATGAAATTTTCGCGTTCATGAACCATGTCGTCTGAAGTGGTCGGCCAAGTTGAAGAATAAGGCGTAAAGTCGCGACAAGAATTCGTCGTGATCAATGTCTCAACTTGCCCTTGGTGCACATTGCCCAACAAGGTTATCCACTACCAAAGCCTGGCAGTGTCCATACAAATCTTGTTAGCACTTAAAAGCCATTTCTTTGCACCACTGCTTAACTGCAGCAATTAAAAGATACCGAGCTCAAGATCTGTCTAATAAAGGCGCAAACCCAGACAACAACTCTCCAGCCGGAGTTTTATTTACATCACCTGCACCTAGTTGGTACGAATCGAAAGAAAAAATCAAATTCGTGGCAATCACAAAATCCACATAAAAGATCGCTTTCAGACGCCAAGCAAGGCAGTTGCTTAATAAACGTGATCGAGTTTAAGGAGTTTGGTATATGGAATCACTGCCTGACACTATCGGTCGCTTATAGTAGTTGTTTTAAGGAAAAGGTAACTCTCCGTGAAAATACGCGCACCCATCACACTAGTTAGTCAGTTAGTGCTTACCAATGTGCAGTGTTTCTTAAGAAATGGATTGATAGCATTTGAAATCGGTGGCATTTGACGCAATTGGCGTGTGCTTCTCTAAAACCAATAAATAATTGTCAACCGGTTAAGTAATTTATATTCAGTTGCCAAATAATGCGTGGATATCATAGTGATACAATCGAAGAGGAAGTTTTTTTTATTACACTCTACTTGCTTTCTTTAATGCAGTTTTGCTCATATAAGTTACTGAAGGTTGCGAAACAACAATCTCTCGATCAAAAAAGGATATTACGTGTAAAAATTAATATTTTCTCCTATAAGTGCGATAAGTGAACTCTTAGATGTAAAATTTCACCGACATTAGGAGGTTAGTTTAGGAGGCATCCACTGCCTTAAATAAGAGACTTGAATCACATAAATTAATTCCAGTGGGAGTGTAGTTTTCCATTATTAGAACACTGTCAAATAAATTGAGATTATAGTTTAGTTTTTCTTTTCTGGCCTCATTTCAGTGGAATAAAATGAATTTCGAGATGAAATCAGTAGAACAAAAACAGTTTAAGAGGCCTTGTAGGAGGGCTCGCAAAAGTACTCACTTTAACTCTGCACCATTTGAGTTAGATATTAATTCACCTGATAGTGTTATTGCTAGAGTACTGGCTAATATATTTCCTTCTCCAGTGATTTTGTGATAACTAATTTGAATGACATCCAGATTTCGTCCTTGTTTCGGACATCAACTGCCTTCAATGCCTACGATTTTGTGCAACGCCTTAAAACCCCTTTCTGAAGTGTTATTATAGGGAGCAATGTACCGTGATTAATTTCAGGTACTTCTTGTTAAGTTTTAAAGCCTGGCCTCTTGATTGTAGATTTCTGATACATTTCGATTGTCCCATGTTCGAGCAATAGCTCTCATTCCTGACATTAGTTCTCATTCCGGAGAACGTTACATCTGAATCCAGTTTTGTATTCCCCTGTAGTATCTAGTCGGCTTCCTTATAGGCCACACATGAACATTTCCGTTGTCTTTTGCATCCTGATGACATGGTACTTACAGCTTATGTACAAAAACCGCACTCTTACACAAAAAGAATAAACGGAGCTCTTTTCGCCCCAGTTGGGCCCGCATAGGAAGTGTTTTATCGCTTTCCTCTCCTGTTCCTAGGTAAGAGGGAGCAAATAGATTGTTCGGTGCACCAGACTTTACAAAATCTCAAATTACGTTGTACAGTCTAAAGCCTCTGCCATCCAAGCCCAGAAAAAAGTTGAAGGACCTGCCATCATAAATTATTATGTAACCGGGTTTTATTGAGATTAACAAGGCTCCAGCTATTTTCACTCCAGTTCTTTATTGTAAATAACGTCTATCTACTATAAATTTAAATACGACTGCTCCTAGCTTAATGCTTTTATAAATTCTCGGAAGATCTCCTTAATTTGCTGCTTCCCCGTCTATGTTTTATTGTCCTGGTACCATTTGTGAATTTTGTTCGTGAACCACAAAGTAAAAACGATTTTTCTCTTCTGTTGCTTTTAACCTTTTCGGATGAATTTTAAAATTTATTGTGTTTTTTTTCTGTTTTCAAATTTGTGCGCCCACCACATTTTTTACTGTCCCCTCCACTCCTCTTTTGTCCCCCGGAAATCGTCATCGACCCTCGGAGTCAATTTTTCTTCTCTCTTCCAGAAACTAGATGACATTTGAGTTTCTCTTGAATTGCTATTATTTCTTATTTTGTTTAATAATAATTTCATAATTCTTGAGGTTTGAGTATTGTACAACATTTTAAATCGTAAACTAAAATATTTTAAATAATATCAGATTTTATACATCATTTCCATAACCAAATTACTTCAGTTCAAACCTGGATATACTAATTTTGTTACATAATATGAAAAAAAAAATTCTACCTCTTTTACATGTTTTACTATTATCTGTAAATCTTAATGCTCCTGAGTTAACATTCCAGTTCTAAATTGCTGCATGTTTCAAATTATCCATTCAGGCTATTATTCTTTAGCTACCTAACCATTTCTATGTGCCTTTCGATTATGATCACACTTTAACTACAATTTACGACATTTTCTTTTGTAACTGTAAATACGAAATCTATTTAAGCAAGCTACCTAGTTGTATGTAATATACATGGAGTGTCAATAATTACCGGGTAGTTAGTTAATTTCGAAATCTACAGAAATTTTGAAGCTTTATTCGGTGAATTTTGTTTGAGAACTCATTCTAAGGATGGCCTTGAAGAGTCGGTAGGTCTAGGGCAACGGAAAGATACTCGACTACAAGTTCAATATTGATAACGATAGTCTCTATGATAGCCATGTGGCAGTTACCATTACAAGTAGACTTTTGTAGCTTTAAAAGGTTATCAGATCTCTTCGGATGATTTTCCTTAAGATATTTTAAAGCTTGAAGTCCAGACATCTGAAGCCTACTTAATTCTTAATGCGGTTCTTCTCAAATACTTACTCTATGATTTTATCTTGTTTAAAGTCTTCGATCAATTTTATTACCACCAAGAGTGAAGGTTAGAATACTTCTGTCGACTACCGTATGGTTGAATAGATTTATCTCTACCATAAGGACTTTGTTCTTAAAAAAGCTAGTAGTCAGTGTTTCCAGAGCGTAAATATATTCTGCAACCATAACCCCGAAATACACCCCTGTTCGGATCTACATCTGTAATTAAACCATCCGTATAAATATCCATAGAAATGATTATTTCACATTGAAAAATATCGTCAGTGCATGCATGCCTTAGAATCATAATATCCAACGACTGGTCGGCATAGTAAAATGGGTCATTCTAGGTTGTTTGTATTCCTCGCCTTACCTATTCATGCATGGTTTTAGTATCAAAATGTGGACTATACACTACTTTTGGTTTATTCCCCGAAGAAAATCCTCTTACACCTGAGAAACATGCCTCTGGCGAGGTTCATTTGGTCTTTTGCATGTAATGCTCATGTATCTTGGTATCAAACTAGATTACCAAATTTTTCCCTAAATTTTTCACATTACTGGATCCTTCTAGAGAAGATAGAATTAACTGACATAAAAAATTGGAGCATTCTTGAAAGGTTTCTTTTACATTCTGTGACAAATTCAACAGTTTTTGAAACACTTTGTGTGACATGGAAGTATGACTGGGTCCAGCCCAGTGGATATAGCACAGTAGGCACAGTTTCGAATCCACGGCTGTTCTTCTATCTGCCTACCGGCGTAGACAGACAACATGTGCTTAGAGTCGTCTTTAGGCCCGTTTTTCTTGGCAGCAGAGTACAAAGTTGTCATACATTAACTGGGGCTAAATCAACTCGGTTATTTAACCGAGTTAAAAAGTTTACTGGATTATTTAAGTCTTCGATGGGAAAATAGATGGCGCTTATTGAAAGTTTTTTTGTTTAAAAGTTGATTTTGTTCATCATAGCAATTAAA
Source organism: Dasypogon diadema (assembly GCA_006980735.1). Classification (NCBI taxonomy): domain Eukaryota; kingdom Metazoa; phylum Arthropoda; class Insecta; order Diptera; family Asilidae; genus Dasypogon; species Dasypogon diadema. The sequence goes on from QYTT01056357.1 coordinate 6,789, forward strand.
ATATGCACTAATGTGGGCAAAACTAACATTAAGGTAAATTTCAAGTTAATAACAGTCTTCACTTATCTCGGGTTTGCTTAAAAAGAGGAAAAGATAAGAAGAAGAATTATCCATATTCTCCATGGATTCCAACCGTTCTTTTTAGCTTTCATAACTCTGTTGCCCCAAAAGAACACAGCTTTTGTTATCTCCACAATAGGAGCATTCGGATGAGTCGATCCTGCCAACTTTATGGAAGTAGTACTGAAAGCACCCGAGTCTACTTACGAGCAGTGTACGGTGGCAGTTCGCTTCACGATCCTTCCTGCCAAATCAAGGTCCTGGCAGCATTCTGACGGTCCACTATCCTCCTAAGGGCATTACCAAGTAAATATCATATAGGTGACATTAAATAGTCCTGTCGACAGCTCCTGTTTACATGGACTGTTAATATCAACTTTGACTTCATTGGATTAAAGTATTAAATAAGTTCAGCGAACAATACTGTCAACTATTCCACCACCACCTTTGTAGATAGAATCTCTATACTAAAGAATTTCTGACTGAGTACTACATGCCTTTCTTATATCCACGTTGCGAACTGTCCAAGGAATGTTCTTTAAAAAATTCGAAATTTGATATTTTATTTAATTACAAGCAAAGACGAAAGCAAATTTTATAAAAATGCGATTAAATTACGAGAAATTCGAGCAGTAAGGGCCAACGATTTTGTCAGAATGACATGGTGATGGTTTTACCTAACGAAACATATAAACTATTCTGAATGATTTCCACATTCATCATTCACCAGACTACTACACCCAGAACATAGCCTCAAAGATCCTCAATTCTTCAATACTTAACTTCATAAAAGTCCAAATTTCCCTCAGCTTTCGAAAAGGAAGATGTGAGCTTAGGAGAAACCATAGAGAAGCAAATGCTCTGCTATCCTATATGCCAAGCGTATTGATTTCCTGGGAAATATTGCTGTTGGAATTTAGATGTAAATCGAGCTTCAGGTAGCAATCAACACGTGAAATTCATCAATTAATTTTACTGTCATTTTTATGATCGCGGAAAAATTTCTGTCCACGAGTCCCACTCCCACCTGTTTGTCATTATTTTTGGGAGACTACTCGATGATGAAATTCCGTAGTCCTATAAAACGTGATTCAAAACCAAACTAAACAAAACAACATACAAGGAAATCATCATTATTTATTCAAAGTTTCTGCAACATGTTAATTTGTATGCTACTTAATGATCAGTAAACACTCTACGTTTGCCACGCTGCATTCTCAACATTTCTGTATAATTTGGTATATTGTGAAGATTTTCGCAAAAGCACCATAACGTCAGTAGCACTCTTGGAATCCGGATCTCAAATTTTCAAAAAAAACTCTCTCATACATTGTTGTGGCATCGAAGCCATTTTCTCCCGGATATTATTTTTTAATTGGCTTATTATGATAAACATGATTTAAAAACAAAAGTCAATTAATGTTAGACGATATGACATTTTCTGACACAGTAATTTCATGCTAATAAAATTGTGGGTCACCTGCAACATTTGTCAGGTTAACTTTCCAATCTCCCTCTTTCACAATTTCCCCGAATTTCCCTCCGACTAAGCTGTGCTGTATGCATCATAGCGTTGTCCCCTGAACTTAGACAATACCTTCAAAAAAATGTATATATATATAATTTTTTCTTAGGCCGGACGCACACCATTCAAGTAAAACTGCTTCAAGCACAAATGTTTTCACATTAAGCAAAGCGTCCTGGCTTTCTGAAAAAGCGATTTGATTAAAAAGAAAGCATTTTACGGTCTTTAAAAATACGGCGTATAACTCGTTCATTCTTCGTTCGTAAAAATATTGTTATTTGATGGAGAGATGACTCCAACTTTGGGAATTTGATAGTAAAGGGAATGCATCCACTGACGTTTTAATATAAATTGTCGGAGTGTCAAATTTCAAATTTGAAACAATTTTTGAGCAGTGGATGGAAAGCTATTTAGCATGAATCTTTTATATAAAATTAAGAATATTATTTAATTACGTCAACTCTTAATAGAAATATATTTTAAAAATTTCGATACACAATATTAATTATTAAAATCATTCAAAAAAATATAGTTTAAAAAAAAACCTAAAAAACACGCTTTTATCACTCACTAAAAATTAAAAAATAATAAAATTCAATAAACTTTTATTTGCTACGATATATGCATGTTACCCTTGCCAATATTTTAACTTCATTGTAGAGTAAACGCAAACATATATTTTTTTATTCAATACGTGACGGATGATAGATATGCTAGGTAGCTGTTAGTAAACTTATCACTTCTTTTATGTCCAATGACTAATTCAAAAAGCGTGGAGCGCTTTTTGGTTATGTGTACTTTTAATTAATTTAGACAAAACTGTGCGCATACATATATCTATTTCTTCCCCTTATATTTAACGAGAAAAAATTTAGTTCAGTAACATTTTTTGAGTTTGAGGGTGAGAGTTATATTTTGAAGCAATTTTGGTATCAATATCTACATAGTATGTGTTTTATCGGAAACGCCCCGTCTATTTATATTATGACGTCTGTGGATGTATCCAACAAAAACCAAAGAAAGAAAAATATTTTAAAATCTTGACACATGAAAAGAAGTGATAAAAAAAAATTTTGCGACATGAAATTCTGTTTCGAAAAATACATACAACTTCATGATCTCCTTGTGGGATGAATTGGAACCATGGGAGATCTCACTTTTACCACTTTCTTTCTTGATTTTTTACATTGCAGAGGAGAACTCCTTTTGAAGTCTACATCAAGTAGAGTAGGACTTATACCCAGTACTTTTCTGGGAGGCATTTTAGATGTTTCTTAGATGTGCATTGTGCAAGTGCAACTGTGAGATTATTTAGGGGACTCGTTTTGAAATTCACAGAGAGAGCACACACATGTGTGCTCTTTTACATGAGTGATATAATATATAAGATCTCAAACAAACGCCTCGATACAATTTTTCATTTCTTTTCTGTGACTTCATGTTTCCCTACCTAAACTATCCTATACCTAAATTTATCCTCGTCAGAGGGTTTTCTCTAGTTCTGCCACTGAAAAGGTTTAAGCACTCCCTTTACACTCACTTTAGAAATAACCTCAAACCAAGTTATTTGGTTGGCTTAGGAATCTGTACAATGCCAGAATTAACCTAAGGTGAACTTAGGCCAATTTTACATAAAATTACTTCTCAATGCAGCTTCAATCGGAATGTTTACATTTTCAGTTAATGCCGTGGAAAATTACAGTCAACAGCGACCGTCAATGTCAAGTCATTATTTTGACAATTGATGGATGCTGTTGAATCTTTGTTGCTGTTCTGAGTAAAGAGGAACTATTGATAGCCTCCAAATTTGTTCAAGTAAAGTGATAGACAAATTTGCATGAGAAATTAATTGAGTTCACAAGGGCACGTTATAAAATACTCAATTGATGTATTAATGCAAACGGACGGTGTTTTGGGACAATATTTAACAATATATTTGTTATAAAAGCCCATCAAAATATAATTATCACTTTTAAATTCGGAGTATGCTACTAAATTAAATATTTTTCAAGTAGACAAATATGTAGGCATACCCATACATTTTACTTGAATGACTTTTGTAATTTATATTGTGCTCTAATATCACCGCCAATTGCCAATACTGTTTCATCTAATGTTATCACTGTAAATTTGAATTTGAATAGATACAAAAAGTTGGGCATTTTTCGAATTGATGCTAACAGTAACTTCTTCTTGTTAATTCCGTGTCCATTTCATCTCTGTGCACGATAAGGAAACATTTTTTATTTTAAATATCTGATAAAGCATCTACCAAAAAATAATAGTGCTTCCTCTGCACACTCATAGAAAAAATGAAAAATAATATGCTATTTTCAACTATTTTTACAGCAACCATAATTCTTAATAAAATGCAGAGATATTATTGGGTCATTATGGAAAAAAACGCTTTAGAATGAAAAAGGATTCGTGCGGGTTATATGGTTTTTCAACAATTCTTAGGCTCGAAAAAAGGCCTTAGACATCTATTCTATGATCCCCATTGCTGTCGACTTTTCTATTCTTGAAGAGAGGCACTCGCTTATTTACTGACCCTTTACCTAAATCTTGCTGGCATTGACCCCTGTAAGATTCCTTTGTCAAGAATCCTATCACAAGATCTTGCTTTGATCACACAAATCTCTGTGCATCCTGCCCCGCATCGATACAGCACTAATAGAGAAATCCTCTTACAAAAAGTGAAACCTGTATGCATTAGCTAGGGAAAATAATTTTTCCATTTAATTAAAAATATAAAACAATTTTATTAATTCATTTACTCATATTCAATACAATTTTGTAAAACTCTCATTTTCCACAAATTTATTCTTTGCTTTCATTTTGCAGAAATGATGCATTCTTTTGGATTTGGATTACTTGCTTTGGTGACAATTACATCTGCTCAAATCTATTTTCACACACCTCTTCCGATTGTTTATCAAACCCAATCTCAAGTTCAAATCCCTCAACAAGTTCCTGTAGCACATAAATCAGTTATTGAAAATGCTTTGAGGGAATCTCAACTACCTTCAGAACTTACGAACAAGTTTTACAAGGATCCACGAATAGCTGCTGCTTTAGCTAAAGAGTCCTGGTTCACAAGTAAGGAAATGCCGGTTTTGGATAGAGAAGCTGAAAAGATTCCCAGGGAAAATATTTTCAAAATATTTAAAAATGCCGGTTGGATCAAAAGAAAATAAAAATAAATTAATATTAAATTAAAAATGTAAAATTAAATCTTAAGACAATTATTTATTTTTGTAACAGTCGTACAAATAAATGTAGTATCTCCTCTTGTTTTCATATTGTATTATTTTTTAGAGTTTTCGCTAGTATAATAATCCTATATCCATTAATTTTGATATTCCCTTGAAGTGTTATGGAAGTAGCATCTAAGAATAATAATAATAATCACTGTTTATAGTGAGCTTCGGCTCTTGCTTTATTATAACAAGGTTCACACCAAACGTTCTGTTGCAACGCAAAAAAACCAGTAATTAATGGAGAAACTGTGGTGTAGAAGATTGTTTTTGAATCAGAATACCTAAGTAATTAGTGTTGTTTTGATAACACTCTAAAATAAGAATAAAACTTTTAAGATGAAGTGTTCAGTGAAACTTTGCAAAAATAAAAGCCATTACAGACTTGAAGGAATTTCTTTTCATAGGTACGTTTCTCGGAAACAACATTCCTTTTAATTCATTAAAAATTTATAGTTTGTTATTAAACTTTTCATAGAAAACTTTTTAATTTTACGTAAACAGATATTATTTATTTTGCGCTTGTGCTCGCCTCCAGAATTGTTTTGGTCTTGACGCATTGCCGTAGGGAAAATCGTCAAGTAACCAGAGGGGCATGAATAAATTTTTCTCATTTTTAGATTTAATAAATTCAGTTTTTCCTTGTTAGCGATTTTTTCTCTTTTTCGTAAAATTTTGCATTCATCTGTGATAAATTTGGAATAAGAAGTATTTTATTCCGGTTAATATTAAGATAGACGATGGTGCATAGGTCTATTAGAGAAGCTGGCCATTTAAAATACACAGCTAACGCACCTAATGTACAACACCTCCTGGGTGGTGTGGAGGATTGTATAACTTATACCCCTAAGTTCTTATTATTTCTTTCGAATTTTAACAGACTTCTTTTCAGACATTTAGTACAATTTTCAAAAGTGAAAATCTCCAAAGAAACAGTTTTTGAATTAGTTCTTCCTACAAGAAGCAAAATTTTTGTATCCTATTTTTATGATAAAATTTCCTTTCATCACCTTCTTTTTAGAATATTTCACTCTGAGAATTCTGGAAGGAAACGGTGCTCACATAATTACAGTAAAAACTACATTTTCTAACAAATAATAGTTAAAAATTATATGACACACAGCAAATCAAATTAAAATTTATTTGAAATAATATATTTCCTTTTTACCCGATTTTTCTAAAATGTTATATTATAAAGAGTGCAAATAAAATTTAAATTTTCCCGCTTATAATAAAGAGCCCCCTGTGAATTTAAAATAAATTTTACGGCGCTGGTGTACAAAAAATGAATAGTGTCACTGTGTGAAAATTGGCTACGGAATTGAAGCTCATTTGCTTCCCCTTTAGTTATTACCTCGTTGGGTAATTTGTATGGAGAAAAGTTTGTTTGGTACATGAAGTGAATGAGTGATGAGACCGAGTGATAACAACTTGGCTGAAATAAAAAAATTTCGAAATGAATGTTGAGGTGGCAGCGCCATAAAAGCTTTGTTTTGGGTGGAATGTAATATATAATAATTTGAGGTAGGTAATGATAAGGTCAGGGACTGGTTCCAGTAAAACTTTATCAGGTGGCTGATTGCCCGATACCAGGTAAGAATTATTCGGGCTATTTTAATGAGTTAAATAGTACATATCGCTTGCTGGGAACAATACTGACGTATCTGAGAAATCGTAAATTCCAAGAAAATGTCTTTGAACTATTTGTGCAATTTCAGTCTTTAAGTGCTACGTAGTCATTGTACTTATTCGAGTAATTCCTTTGCCATTATTCACAAAATGATTTGAATTAATAGAATTTAGTAGTTTACTGCTTAATAGCCTATATAACAAAAATGTCGAGTTATGTCACTAATGCATGACATCGCGTGTAATTTTCAGACTTTGTTGTGTAATATTGCCGTAATACATATTCTTTTGTATTATAATTTCTTCTCTTCAACATCAGAGTATTCGATTCCACAACGAATTAACATGCAAATAAAAACAATTATTTACATAGGTTTTATTTACTCTTATATATATAAACAGTTATAAAAAATCAGTCTTCAACTTTTTTAGTAAAAGTAAAGTAAAGTAAAACGAAATCATAAAGTAACAAATTATTTTCATTAAACAAACAACTAAAACCTTTTCGATTACACTGGAGCTTATTTGCGTTAATTCACTTAAAGGCGGACAGCTCACGTACAACAACTTTATTCATCGAGAACTATTACAGGACTGACTTACACGCTAACTTAAAAGAGTAGGTTAATAATCTAAATGAGGTAGGTACTAACACTATGATATATTGAATGCGCGTGCTAACCAACGAACATTAATAACAAGAAGGCCGACTCGGC
>QYTT01056401.1:0-16838 GCA_006980735.1 Dasypogon diadema
CCAGATTTATATGTCAGTGAACCTTCTTGACATACTTTTAATTGTGTCTCTGGGAGAGAAAGAATTGTGTTTATTCAAATAAGGTGCTTTTGGTGAGTATCGTTCTCTGGAATGGAAACACCCATTTTAGCTGAGAATGAATTTATTTTTTGATGATATTTCCTTATTAACTGAGGGCCAGATAAATAATATTGAAGCCAGTGCATTTTTTTAAGTTTTACAGCAATTATATATATATATATATTATTTATTTGAATCTAAGAATACAATTTTCTTACTTATTCTATGGATCTTTCCGAATTCAAGTTTTTAACTTCGTTTTTGTCCGGATAATGTAACGAACCCAGGGCCATCTACGAACCTTCTCGACTCTCACATCCGAACTATATATATATAAGCTGCAGTTCACTGAGCGGACAGACAATTTTTAATAAACTTTTCTTACTTAAGCCCTTTTTTTTCTTTAATATTATTTTAGCGTACATCTAGCACTGACTGAATCCCACACTAAAAATCTTTATATTTTTCGTGGTATAGTTCCTGTACATCCCTGTGCTTACGCTTTATTTATATATCTTGGAAAACACAGGAAATTGTCCCGGTGTACCATCACTAAAATATGGGAAAAATATGACATTTGATTGAGCGCAGCTTTTTTTTATTTTTAAAATTAACTAAAAAATTAATTGAATTTTGAAATATTTTTAATGGTGAATATAACCTCTTTTATTAGTAACAATGTCAAAAATTCTAAATGGAAGAGAAACAAATAATATACATGAATATTAGTGAAGAACTTCATTCCAACATATTTCTGCGAGAAATATCCGTTCTATTTTGTTGTGATATTGTTTGTCATTAGCATATATTTTTCGGAAAAGCTAATCGCGTTAAAATTTGAATATTTTAATTTTTCACCTGGTTTTTAACAGCTTTCGCCTCATGAAAATTGTGATTATCTTTCTGTATAATCCAATTGTTAGTCTCCATTGCTTACGTAAGCTTTGGTTTTTGTACTTGCATCAATTCTTTATATTTGGCAGTATTTTGTCTTCATTTTGTAATTACAAAATCTATAGAACTATGGAAAGATATGGTTTCCCAAACCAGACCACGAGAGAACCCAAGATAACATTTTTTCTCAAACGAGAAATAGCACAAGTATCAGTCAAAACCATCCAAATTCAATTCTTTCCGAACGTCGCATATCATACGATGCCATCCTAATTCCAAAGACATATGCCTACTTGCAAATCCCAACCTGGCGTCATTGGCTGGCTGTCTTTTAATGCTAGTTGATGTTTCTAGCAGAGAATGCTATTCAAATAATTCTATATGCTATAATTTCAGCACATTTTTGGGGTGTTTTTAGGAAATTGTTCACGGAAAGACATATGAAAATTTTTACTCTTAGACTGCATATTTCTGTTAAATTTCCTCACCTATGAGGAGACTTCATTACTTGTAAAATGTAATTGTAATGTACGGGAAAAACAAATATGTAGTTCTAACATTGTGCAATATACTTAAGTGAACTCAATCAAGTGTCGCGGAGTGTATTATATAATGTCTAATTTTGCTTTAGAAGGGACTTAGTGCGGACTTAGTGCCGCACTCGCTGGTACTTTTCCAAGAGTGAACAGAAGAGGCGCTGCTGGATACCCAAACAGTTACTAAAATTGCTTCAAAGATATCTTAAATTAGTCAATCACAGTCACCCGACATCATAATTACTATCCGGACCCTGCACTCTTTCCTTAATCACCTTTATACCCATGCATAATATATTAGTTATAATCCGTAGGAGCTGACAAATCAATTACCTACTTGTAGATTTTCTTAAAAAGAAAGTTTCAGTGACGAAATTTTTATTTATCTTAAGAAACTTCCAGCACAACAAAAGGAAAAAACTACTTTACATAATACCCACTCAATGTCCTTTCGTAAACCTGCAATTTTTCTGCAACAACCTCAGAAAAGCATGCAACAAATCGGAATCGCAAATTATTTTACAAATTTATTTAGATTTTTTCAGTAGTCAAGTACTCGCTAACAACATGTTCTGTTATTTCCTTATAAGGTAAGCGGTATGAGCAAGATTTCATCGATAGAAATGTGAGTGAACCATGGGAGGAGATACAAAGCATTAGAAACCCTAAGTTTGGCACGTTCCTCTACACAGCAAGCAGCACCCCCGCATAGACATCACCACATAGAGTTTAACTATCAGAACTTATTGAACTGTGATAGTTATTCATTGGTGAATTTCAATTAAGATATACATCACGTTCACCTGTTACATTTATATCGACTTATAGATGTAGATTGGATTGAATTTGCATATAAGCAAATAATGGTAGCATATGATACTTCATCAGTTGCATACTCCCCAGGAGACTTTACTGCTTTTCACCCACATGACCACATTTGAAGGAGTTCGTGCGTATCTTCGGTAGCAATTAGGATTCGGTGAATAACAATTAATAGCACCAAGGGGAACGTGAGAATTGTTGCAGGTCAGCTTGTTGTACCTTATAAAGATCCATTACCAGGAAGTCACAATATTTATTGATTTGTGTCAGCCCTTGCTCATTTCCTGAGTATTTCACTTGATGCGGTCATAGTCGATAATTGAGTTGTAAGGCAAACACTCCCACCAACTCTGGTCATTTACCAAACCATGGGTCATGTAGTCTATTCAGATCGTAAACCAGGAGCAATTTCTCTCGCCAGGAAGCACTAATTTGAAAGCTTCTCAACTTTAAGCTGTGAAGGAGAATCAAAAATCAATTCCGAAGCTTTTTCTTAATGATCACCATGCTTTGTTCCCTCAGGCGTTAACTTTTATGCAAATGAGTTTCCTTCTTTGAGAAGCTCAACTCTGTAGAACACTTCAGAACCTTTTGTACTGGGTACAAGAACGAAACTTCGGTAGCACAATTAACGTACGACGAGTATGAATTTGTGCGTATGTACCAAAACGGCAACCAGCGGGCAGGTAAGAAGGAAGATACATGTTCCTCCTGGTTTTGTTGATACTGTTGCGGGTTGATGATTATTTTATGCAAGGGTGGCGGTAATCTTTAGCAGTGAGGGTACGAAAGGAGCTTTAATTAGAATGCTCTTTTGTTAGCAACTCCTTTGTTGAAAGGTTTTGTCTCAAGTGTTAAATGAGACCTGATCACGAAAGTTCCTTAAACGATTTCTCCACCCTTCCTTGACGCCCAGTCTTTTGTACGAGTTTTGGTAGAAAATGCAGATATCAGTGGTATAGAACTCACACTTAATATTTTCATTTGCATTTGTATTTTTATTTGTATCATAGACCTCCAAATATTGATATAGCTCTTATGGTGCTCTTTTTAAAGAAAAATACCAGTTTTATGGGATTGATTTATTTATTTATTGTATCAACTACATGGAAAAATTGTGTTATTACTTATTTCATTTAGAAACATACTCATTGATCCAAAACCAACAAAGTTTCTTTTGAATATAATAAAAAAAAGCCAAATAGCTGATTAAATTTGAGAAGGAGGCTGTCGAACACATGCGATTAATAGTCTCATGCCTAGCATAGTTAGTTCTAGAGAAATTGCAATATGCAAAAGAGGACACCCCTCAGGTTGTAACTATTGATTCTCAAAGGCACCCTGCAGGTGAACAGACTCAATACGACCATTGTGGAGAGCGTAGGAAGGATTCCATACCTGCGATACGTATTCAAGAAGCAGTCGGACGAAAGAGTGGTCATGGTGTCCACACGCAAAGAATAAAAATTATTTCGTCGCTAATATCATTGATAAAGGATAAAATCACATTGAAATGCCTCAATAGATGCACAACATCATCAATAGTAAGGACAAAATAAGGTGACTACCCTGAGGCCCCAGATGTGGCCTCTACGATCCTCGAACGACCGACTTTTGAATAAAGTTGCGCAGAGGAGCAACCATAGTTTCAATATACGATTTAACCACCGCCGGAAATTCGGAAAGCACATTCGTCACAATACTGGATACAATTTCAGCATCCAAATCAATGGATATTTGTAGTTTACAAGGAAAATGTAACTTAATATAGTTTGCAACAATGAAGTAATTATGAAAAATATTCGAGAGAGTGGGATAATAAAACTGAATCAGAATTGTCACGTAAGACATCCTGCAATGAGCATTACTACTCAGACATTAATTTCAATTAAATTACATTTAGCGTTTCTTCATGAATTAATTTGTCAAACCTACCAGCAATAGAAACCCCTATACTCCGAAAAAAGGGATTTACCGTTCCGCTGATCCATTTAGATACAAAATCACTAGATTCGAGTACAACTAGGCAAGACTGAGAAATCCCTTCCTCATTATAAGTATCCACAAATCAGAAAGTGGTGCCCAAGAATACCTCCGGATGATGCTAGTTTTCAGGTAAAGCCAATCAATCTTATACCAACGGAACCTATTATATTACAATTGCTACTTCCTGTCTTTCAGAAAATTCCCATCCTTCATAAGATAATCTTGCTTTCAAAACAAATAGCTGTAAAGAAACTTCATTTTCTGAATTCTAAAAATATCTTTTCAGCAAGCAGATACTAACAGAAAGTACTCTCAAAACCATCTATAGAGTATCCTACACAAAAAATCGCCTCAATTACGAAAAACTGCCATAAGATTATATGGTGGGCCATGTAAACAATCTGACGGCCTCCAGCCGTTAGAATAACCTTACCGAACAAAGTTTCAGTTCCCATTGAAAGACTGGGGCTCATTACAGAGTCAAGGAAGACCTAGTGGCATACATGCTGTATTTGCGATAGCTGGAGCTTGAAATACGAAAGCAAACACCCATCGATACGCAAATATTTTTATATGTATAATATTTAGGGCTAAAACTCCATTCATTTCGTTCTTTCCTCATGTTTGGTTGTGGAGGAAGCCTCCGGACAAAGCCTTTTCTCATTGAAGGACCAGATGGGGCACACGACCTTGTGGATGCAAGCGTGTTTGTAACGAAGTCGAACTTGAAGGACCAGCAGAGGGTGCAAACAAAACTCCCTTTACTGACATTCGGAAAAACCCAGTGTCTATACTTCGTGCGATAGGCTACAAGTTTGCATGCGATTTGTCGATTTTCTTTGGCTACATTGGAATGCCAAGGTGATAAATCGTGCCCGTAACGTATTAGTGGTATTGGAACTGTGGCAAGAGGAAATGTTGAGAATTTCCCCGGTCGATTTGTTATAAGGATGTTGCCGACATTAGCGCTGGTAGTGCTGCTGGTGTTTTATGGGACATAGGGTAGATGGTTGCATGTGAGCAGAGCTAACGTTGGTGTCATATGTAAAGGGAATACTCACGCAACGATGCGGTAATTGCAGGTAGCTTAGAAGTGTAAATTCAGTATGACCTGATTATATGAAATTGCAGAGGAATTTTAAGATGGTAGTCAATATTTGCTTGCCTAATACATCACTAATCAAAACTAACTCTGGAGTATTTATAAGTCGAAATCTACGTCAAATACGCAAAACCTTTCGATGAATTCAAAAGCTAAATAATAATAATTTTTTAACGACTGAAAGAAGATTTAGGAAATTATATATATATATATAAACTTACTGGAAAATTGAATTCTTGCGTAAACAATATTTTCCATATGTAATTCAAAATATAGGATTCATATTGAATTACAATAAAATCAAAAAGCTGACAAAAGACTTGAATATCTTACAAAATATCTCAATCCAAGTCGCCAATTCGCCTAAAAGAAATTAAGGTACGGTGAAAATTTACATCATCACATTTTTACATTTGTAAAAATTATTCATTTGTTTAGCTTTAAATTATGAAGTTTTATATGCACTTAGGGTTTAATGAGTACTAGTGGCTTTTGCTTATAGTGAGCACTTTAACATTGCCTTAATCAATTTTTTTGTAATAGGTTGTTGAGCTCTTTTTCTATTCATAAAAAAACTCTTTTTTAAGTTCACATATTTCTGGCATATTTTCTCTTGCTTTTATATTTTTCTCAGTTTCACATATTTCCTCTTTTTACAACTTTACTTCTTGCAAAATAACTATTTCCAGAAAGTAAACAAAGACAATAAAAATGGCTGTCCTAATTTGAACAACAAAAAAGTGGGCTTTCACCTCTTTGAAATTTATATACATATATTTTATGCAAACAGGAATGTTATTCAGCTGCATATACAATGTCCTTAATTCGGGGATACATTCAAGGTAAAGTCATCTGAGGATATGGGATTTTTGCTTCTCAGAACACAAATAATCTCTGTGTACACAAGTCCATATCACAGGCTATTTCATACAATATGCATTGCTGGTTAGCTTATTGTATATAAATTCCCCTTCCTTTCCCGGCTAATTTCTACGGTAATTTTCTCTGAATGCAATTCTAGCAGAAATTGTGAAATAAAAAAATTATGTATACATAGGAATTTATGTTGCAATCATGTATTCTACAGGTGGTGGGTCAAGCACACAAATTTCGCTTATTATAAGAAGAAGAAGAATAAAATTCCCGAAATGAATTCCTAATTTAAATGAAGTATTCCCCTACACATAAAAACATAACACACTCCATCTACGGGATGTAAACTGTAAGTTAGAGGTAAATGAATTGTAACCTTCCAAGAAAACCATGAAAATCTGAAGGATCCAACAAATTCCGTACCACCACGTTTCAGTTTCGTTGAAGAATTTTACGCTTTTGTGGCCAAATGTTGCTCAATTTCAAGGGGTGATGCTCTCCGTAACTTCGTTTTAATACAAACAAACTCCACGGAAACGAACCTAAAATATTTGACTGTCAAGTTATTTTAGTAGCAAACCCTGAGGTCTTAAAGTGTACGAGATAGATACCGTACCCCACTACTGTTACCTAAAAGGGGGGATTTGAAGTTGATAGGAAACATCAAATAATTATCTAAAATAAAGCCGTCGAGCTTTATATAGCAAAGTTTTATACATCATCGGATCTAGGACGTTTGTGAATGGGGAAAAACAGTAGACAGTTCCGTGGGCGACGGGCTTATTCTACCTCCACACTAATCACACCCCATCCAAACTGTCTCAAATACGCCAAATTACTTAAGAGAAGCTTTACACGACGCAAAAAGTCATCAAAGTCAATAAAAGAAGGAACAAAATGAAGTCATTAAGTTGCTGTTGAACGAGCTTTAATTACGGCGTGTAGCACTGCCGCTGGAGGACTTCAAAACGCTTATGATGTCCAAATAGGGTGAGACGAGGATGTTCGAATTATATCTCCCTGCTCACTGGAAAGTGAGTACTTCACAATGCTTTGCATCAACCATGGGAACGAATTTCAGAATACCCAGCGTTGAGAGAGTTGTACATATATCCTCGACGTTATGTCACTGCATACATGGATTTTTGTAGGATACTTCAAGTGTTCGACAAATAGTCAAGATAGCTAAAGTTGTGAACACAAAAAAATTCTATAAGGGCTCAAAAGAAGTGGATCCGATTATAATCGTTATAAGCATGCCACCCTTTTCCGATGTGTGTAACGAGTTCTCGACGGAAATCTTAACATACTGGAGGCAGCACACCTAGCCTGCAATGTTATTTTCTACTCGTAATGGCATTTAATTTGTTAAGCTATCGAATAAATTTACCTGTGCCCCCTTAACGGAGGGATATACGTATCTCCTTAGTATAACTTGTTATAAATTATCTATATACAAATTCTCACCAAGTGGACAGACATGTAATGGAAAAAATAAGTTTGCCTTATTCAAGTTATTCCATTTAGTAGAGAAGTCGTTGGTGCTTAACTTTTTCAGTGCTATGAATCTTATATTGGTACTTTAGTGTTTAATAAAGCTATTACTACCCGCAAAATGCTTAGGTACGTAAAAAATTGTGATGTAGTGGATAATAGTGAATTGAAACAGATAATGCCAGATGTAAGGAATAAGTGAATGAGTGGGTACTCTGTCAAGGAAAGATTTCTTTCAACAACATGATCTGACCATAAAAACGTCCAGTGGCGAAGGAATAAATTGTGTAAGTAGTAGTTCAAAAATTTCTTGGAAGTTTTTTGATTCTAGTAGAACATGCATTAATTCTTCTTTGGAGGTCTATACCTATACGACAAATCAAAATATCACAGTATCATAAATATATAATAAAAAAATTTAATAAGAAATTGTTTAATAATTTTCGAAAGTAGTTGAGGAAATAAATTACAGTAATTGGAAGAAGAAAGCTCATTCTCAACTTTTTCCGAAATATTGAACATTTAAAGCCAATTTGCTGCGTTGCTGCCTCTTACACACACACACACACACACACCACATATACACCAGACACCATTTTTAGCTAGATTTCTACATACGAAAAATGGAAACAATTTTCGGCTTTAATAGTTTTACTAGATAATGGCTAGATTTATTTTTCACGAAGCCCCTGAAAATCTTTTGAATATCATGCAACACCAAGCTCTCAAAAATCCCAGCATATTAATACTAGAAGTCTTAGACGAGAATTTATTTTGCTAAGCCTTATAAGCAATGTTACTTCCATGTTTTTACTACACAAATATTCCGAAGCTCATAGCAGATGTAAATCTACATGTGAGCTGTAAGAATATATGATTTTCACTAAAATTTCATATGGCGAGAAACGTTTAAAGATTCTTGACTGCAGCCATCGCCAAATGGTTTTCACTTAATTTTGAATGGGAAGATCGAATAAGTTCAAAAGAAGTTTATCTGCAGCTAAAGCAATAAAAAGGCGGCAAAAGTTCCCAAAAATTTTGATTTTCCCAATAAATTCCAAAAACAATGCGAGAAACATAAAAAACATAAAAGTTTAATTTGAGGTGCAGAAATCTAAAAAGAAGCTCCCCAGGAAACAGACTACCGATCTAAGAGGTTAGAGGAATCAACTAATCAATTAATTAGAATCAATTAGAAACCCCGAAAATATCATCACAAACAACCTGTCGAAGAGTCTCTAGGTCCAACTTCTGCAATAGATAAGATCCTTGTATATATTTAATTTCCACCACTGCTTGCTGTTAATTTGTTTATCGCATTTTAAACTCTTAATGAAACAGGGTTAAAAGCTTGCCGCCAACTTGCTTTGATGATCGCCGATCATCCACAGAGCTTTATCACCAATTTCATCTCTTTTCGATCTTATTAATTTTTGTATAGCCGATTTCCCTAAAAAGATTACAACATTACGATTTGCAAAAAGTGCTACGTTCATAAAAGTTCACAGATATTGCTTGCGGGAAGTTTGAGCGTATTTTTTCTTGCTCTTTCGCTGAGAAAAACTATCAATAGCAGTTCCGGCAGCCCTTCCCGGATGCCAAGATACGCAGACACCCAGGATAAGATCACCGGAACTCATAATAAACAAATATTCGCCACTGAAGTTATCCGTTCAACTTCAAGTTCTTGAAAGTTAGTGAACCTTTCGAAAGAAACTTGAGAGTTCTCTCCATGGAATTCTACGGGGAACACGGAACGTTTTGTATTTTATAGGTAATGTCATTTTATATGTAATGCATGCTAATTATCTGGCAAAACTGATCTCATGAAAGAATGCAGGTAACAATAAACCAGGTCAATGTGGTGCAGCCCTGCATCTGATATATACATACATTTTGCACATTTTGCAGATTCAACAAACAAACCTAAATCTATCGATTCTAATTTATCATCTATTAAGCAGTTAAATGCTGAAGTGTTCTGTTTGAAATCTGAGGTAGTCAATTTGATTAAATCGTGCAAGTGCAAGCTCTTCAGAGTGGAGTTAGTGCGATTGAAACATTGAAAGTGAAGCTAAATGCAAGGTGTGCTTTTGTACGGCATTCCTCAACTTCCCGAGGAAAATACTTCTGCTTTGATTAAATAACATTTGAGATGGTGAACTGTCCGTTTTCTGTGGAAACAATTACTTTTAGGCTCCCTAATCATAACCGAAAAGCCACTGCCACCAGCATTGATGGCACTCAGAATATGTCAAAACCACACAAACGTAGCAAAATTTACTATAGCTCTTATGAAAAAATGAATTTTATAAGAGCGATAAGGAAAATTAAACCCAGAAAATCTCAGCTGGGATTGTCGGGAAATAACTGTGTTTGACGGTGAAAGTCTTTCTTCTGCTAATCTAAAGCTTTTCGGTGGCTGCATGAACTTCAGATGCAGCGGGAAATTTGCATCAGTATTCACTGCCCATGCCATGATATTATTGACATTCATATTTTGGATGTTTTTCAACTGTAAGGTCACAATGGATAGGGGTTGTTTGACCTTGACTTTGCATTACGTTTTAACCATTTCAAATGTGGTAATAGTTGTGGACGTTTTTATTCATTTAGTTTTAATAATAAATATAACCCTGCAGGAAATGTAATGTATATAGAACTGGTTCTAGAACAAATTATTTTTGAAGGGCAACTAATTACACTTAGGATTCCAGACAATTTTTTTTACACGCGATGTCATAGGAAGAGTCTATATCGGATTCTTCTGCATTACCAGTAATCACTTACGGAATTTATGCACAAGTATCCCTTCTCACAACTAACTGCAAATTTGAAGTGATTCACTCTTCTTCGAAGTACATAAGCCAGAAAAACGCGCATGAAAACATGCAGGCCTGAACATGTTAATTTTACACTCTTTTCTGTCTCGTTACCTTTTGCATTACCAGTAAGTGACTACTCTGACAAAATTGTAATGCCTTAGAGATTAGTTCCCTGCGTAACATCTCACTTTTCCTACTACTCAGGTATAAAATCATTAAATGGGTTTTCCTTTTTGGCACTTATTGTTTTTTTATTTCTAGTCTTCAGTTCTTATTTATCGCAAGTCTAACTATTATGTTCTTAAAGAAATATTTTATGTAATCAAATCACGAAATTCATTCAAAGAATCGTCCACGTGCGCCGGGGTCAACTACGCTAATTATATTTAGCTGAATATTACTTCCTCAAAGCTAATGGTGGAAAACTAATTCAGAACTCCCCAGGACTTC
This sequence comes from Dasypogon diadema, assembly GCA_006980735.1. NCBI lineage: Eukaryota > Metazoa > Arthropoda > Insecta > Diptera > Asilidae > Dasypogon > Dasypogon diadema. The sequence continues at coordinate 11,043 of QYTT01056401.1, forward strand.
ATAAATAAATGTCCAATTACGGCTTTATTTGCTTCTTTTCAGATTAAAAAGAGAGAGGCATAAAGAAACTTTCTGCACTTATTAAGAGAAAACCGTATGAAGTCTTAAGGTTCCTCCGCAGGAAAAACAGAGCACGGTAATAAGTAAATAAGTTCAGATAAACAAAAACTCTCATGTTAACAATTTTTAGTCATCCAAGTTCCCTGTAACGTAATGAACTGGCAGATTTCCAAGCAGCACTTCGTAAAATCCCAAAAATTACAGAAATTCCTCAAGTAAGAGCTTGTCATCTCCAAAATTCCATTCAGCAGTGCTTCTAATGCCATTAAAACTCCAGGCGCCTTACACCCAACCTAGTTGGGTTAGATAGTAGATTTTGTCTTATGTTCTTATTTTTTTCTTTCACGTTTAGTTAAAGCTTTTAAGGAAAATTCAATTTTCACCTAACAATCAAAGAATTTTCTCTTATACTAGGGCCAACTTCGAAAAAAGCTCATATTCTGATATCCCGAGCTTTCTGGGTGAAACCATACGAATGGGAGGCTAAAGGACTTCTATCCGACCACAATACCTACAACTGCGAGAGCGCGCGTTTTTCTATAGAGCGTGCCAACCATATCGTAGAAGTATAACTTTCCCATCAGTTTACGGCGGAATTTTGATAAGAATCGTTGGTTGGAAGGATACAACGTGCGCGGACTTTCCCCTATCAAAATATCGAAAACAGAATCAGATTTGAAACCTGGTCAATTTCTACTCTACGTGTAACGTATTTTTCTAGACCATATAATTATTTTCCCACAGGAAATGGGTCACCAAGTTTTACATTTGAGCACTTATTAGCGGCGGTAATAATAATATCGGGTTCAAATCGCGTGTAGAAGCTTCAGCTCCGCGCGCGGCATTCGGACGGTCACATAAAAATTCCAACTTCTTCTTATTTGTCTGTCTTTCTGTTGGTTTCGTTTGTTTTGATTTAATTAATTAGTTTTTGTAGTTGGTGGTGAAAGGCAATCTTTAAATTTGCAAAGTATAGAGTGCTGTAAAGTATCCAAGAAAAAAGTAGCAAGAGTGCGTGCTTGTGATCTATTCTTGTCAATAAATGTCTCTGTTGGTGGTCGTGTTCTTTGATTAATACCATTTGATGAAGTTTATCTTTTCATGTGCGGTTTTTGTCTTGACGTAATATATTTGAGGCGGTCTTTGTTCCCATAATAGTCTTCCCTGAACTCTACCCCTACCGCTGTTTTCGGGGGCAGAAAAAGTGATAACGATAACGTTCTTGATGGAATAGAATGGATTAAGTGATTACCAACTGGCAGGATATCAACCGATTTAGCTGCTCCCGCCTAGGATAAAAAAAATTCTTTCGTTTTCTTTTTGCTGCTGGATGTTTTTCCCTTTTGAACAAACAAAAACGCAAACATAAGTTTCTTTTCATCCAAGGAACCCCGAAAAAGTTAACACTCCTAAACATTGTGCGAACAATATGTTGCGGCATTGATGGATTTCTCTGTGGCCAGTTCAGGACCATTCTTGATCAATTAGAAAGGAAAACTCTCCAGAGGCGTAAGTGTTTTAGCTCTACTTACTTAAGCTGTTTACTAATGAACTTTTTGTTTGGAATGTGTACCATTCGCTGTGGGCATAAATTTATGGAAATTAAAGCTGTTTGTTATGGAAACCACAACGCATACATAATTAATTGTCTAAATTGTAACTGTGGGCTATTCATGTGAATATTAGAGTTTTAAAATGGCAAAATTAATTAATCCCATCATCGACGATATTACGCCATTGGAATTTTAATTAGCCATAATTAAAGCTAATTAGGATAAAAAAAAAGTCATTTTAGGTTCTATAAATTGACAAATTCTTGTGGATTTTTGGTTATGGCTTTTACTAAATCGATCGTCTAGTTCAATACTGGAACAAATCAAAATTGACTATTTGGTGATAGTCCATGAGATAGTCCATTACTGAAATGGCTTTTTTCAAAATAATTTCAGTTTTCGATTTTGGAATAGGATCTGTTTCCTGTTTTTATTAGCAAGGTATCATTTGTTAAGTATCGATTCGAGTAAAGGAGTCTTCGATTAAAGGAGAGGATAAAGGAGTCTTAGATCATCAGAAAAATCGTTTAAGAAAAAAAACCATAAAACCGTCCGCTCAAAGATCCCTTTAGGAAAACACCACTTACAGGTGCTCTTCTAGGTAAATGTCGCGCTATGAGCTTAATAGGAATTATCAAATCTTACAACTTGCTTTGTTAGGTTCATAAAGATCTTCCTTGTTATCTTGTCTTAGATTTCGTAGTGGTGTCTATACTAGAAATATGCGATTCCACTTATGGTATTAAAAACCAAGATTGATTTTCTTTGTGTATCACCTCACACTGTCGTACGCCTAGCAGGATTACGGTAAGGCCCTAATTCCATGTAAAGATAACTGCAAAACGGGGTCCTTTTATTTATTCCGATTATCATAGTTTCCTCAAACTTTTACGGTTTTATGACTGAGAAATCATCTTATTTGACTATGTACTACCGCAATAACTAACTCGATTTTCTTACAGAGCTAAAGCAAAAAAGAACAAAATGGGTCAAATTAGTTTTATAAAATACCAGGTACTTTTTATGCGCCCACTTACCTCTGGTTCCTTTCCTGATCAGAAGGACTAGGATGAAATTTCGTCTTTTAACTATACTGCTCTCAATGGCAACAAGGAAAGATTCATTTCAATTCCCCACTTCTTTCTTTCCTTTGAGCTTTTGGTTTGGCAATGTCTGCCGCCAATTCCAGTTCCATCAGACGTGAGCCGTTTTCGAAAGTCAACCAGACTTGTCAAAGTGACAAGTGCACGGCGATCACACAAAATAGATTCGGGTGGGAATATTTTATGCGATAGTCCAACAGAGATTTTGTTGAAAAGGTGAAATCCTTGTGGTGTGTTCCACCCAAAGGCTGATGGAATTAGGAGAATTAATTGAATGCGGGGAATCTGTATGAAACAATCTCGAGTTGAACTGTCTTTGCAGGTCTGGACATTTGGAGGATGTACCGGATTCAATTACTGGGGAAGGAACTTGTGAAACAACTACTTGGGGGATATCATGGTGGATCGGATAGATGTCGTAGACTTTAACTCAAACAATGGGAAAGTAATTCACTCAGAGTCCCATTCACACCAGATCCCAAGAGAAGGGAAACCTCAAAATCCACTGAAAGCTTTTCGAAACACCATTGTTTAGGTTTGCATTTTAAGATCAGACCAGAATGCATAAAAGGAACATAATCATTTTAAGTGTGGAACAAAAGCTACAAATAGCAGATTCTTTAAAGATTTAAAGATTGGGTCGAAAACTAGAAAGAATGAATCCGTCGAATTTAAGTGCAATTTATCAACTATCGCATGCATCGTTAAGGACGAAAAGAAATTCGGGAAAACAGCGTTATGAAATCGAAATACTTCTTAATCAAAAACATGATGCCAAATATACTAAACAATTATTCACCTTACAGTATTTACAATTTTGATGAAACTGGGCCTAATTCGTTTCGCCACAATACGCAAGTTCCTGTCGCATAAATCAGGTCTATTGTTGAACCCATTCGGAACGGAGACGAAATTGCTACTAAGGGCTTTTTTCTCGGAAAATCTTATAGAAGATATTTGAGTTTTTCAAAATCTTATCACAGTTACGTCTGATATTAAGTAATTTTTCCGAACAAAACTCAGTGAAATTCAATCTGTAAAGAGAATGAGAACTTATATCCTGCTGTAGCGGCTCCATATTTTTCGTATAATTCTTTTCCGAAGTGTTATTAAAATAAAATAATAAATATTCCGAATTAGTCCGTACTTTTCTTTTTGGGGAGAACCAGCATCCGTATTAGAAGGCAAAATAGCGAGAAGCTAAGGCCGTTCAGGGGGTGCAGGGTTGGGAGAAGGAAGCAACTCGTGAAGACAATATAAATGAAAATTTCTTAAATTCACAATATGACAGATACCGTATGGAAATAACGAAATTAATGAAAATTCTTTTTGCAATAATTACCCTCAATTCCGTTACTTTTTTGGAGATAATTAAATTAAGAATAGTTAGGATTTTTAAACTTTCGCAAATTACTTAATAAGTTTTGGTTTTTGAAAATGGTTTTTTGCTTTAACCCCTTGCAGTATGATTTAAGTGACGTCTATACTTGCGAATTCCACTCCTAATCGATTAACGTCGAAATTTCCAATCTATTGATGATATTAATCTTATTGCCGCAAATCAATTATGTAACGTATGTATACAGATATAAAAAAGGGGGAAAATAAGAAAATTCTAAACATCTTTATCGTACTATTAGTGATATCTTTTTGATTTTTCTAGTAATCCTTGGAACATATTCCTAACAGGACTATCAGTAAATCTATGAAGCTGCAAGAACCAGTTTTTAAATCCAAACAAGCATTTGACTCGTATTTACAATCTAGTCCATAAAATGATTTACAGGTCTAATATGCAGTGATGGGCAAATTGTCTACACAACGTAAATTACGCCATTGTCGACGCGTACACAATGACGTAGTCTACGGCAAAATATTTCACGTAGACAATGTAATCTATGTAAATAATGTAGAGGAAGCATATACATTTTTTGACGTGCATTTTTTGTGGAATTTTTAATGTAATAAAATCAACGTTTATTTTATATGTTAGTGTTGATTTTATCACTTAAATAACGGACCTAAACAGACCTAAAATAACGGACACAGGCAGGAAGCTCATTTACAGCGTACACGGACTTCCTGTTTTATTGCCACATCACAATTTATGAAAAAAATCATAAGTTTCTCATATGGCTTTATATGTGCCAAATGTGCGAATAATAGCTATCCAATTTAACTCTATTATATCTAACAAATATGTACACAAATATATAAATCCCAGTTAAAGTGTCACATTTTGTATGGAAAAATTATACAACTATCGCCATATAGTGTAGTTATTTAGTTGAAATATCTGTATTGCCCCCTTGGGTTTAATGAAATGTCAAAATAATTCTTTTATATGACAATGAGCAGAAAAATTTATATTTATTTGAATCTGTTAAATCAGCTGCGACATATCGCAAGCACTTTCTACCAAAAATTTACATTGTCTACGTAAACTATGCATCATCTACATTGTCTACGCATTGTCTACCCTGGAGTGTAGACAATGCAAATCTACGCGTAAATGCCCATCAATGCTAATCTGTGGTTCTCAGGTTGGGATCAGAAAGCATATAAGATCTCTCACAATTTGTTACAATACAACGGGTTAAAAGGGAGTTAAATTCAGCTTTTCAGTGCCGTCTTTCTCAAATCTGCTCTTTAGTTCATATTTTTTTCTAAAAAAGTCTTTATTTATGAAAAACTGTAGTTTGGACAATATTACAATTATTAGATGCCTGCTGAAACTAAGGGCCATTGTTTCATAACACTCTCCATAGTGTGAGATGATTATTCGCATAAAACTGAAAATATAATTTCTAAATGATAGAAAATACAGTCAATTCCTGATTCCAGTCTTTTGTGAAACGTATTAACTAAATACGCTATTAGGATACATGATACAACAAGCGCATTAATTACAAATCCACATTGCTTTTATTCATATCTACTAAGCTTCCAGCAACGTGAAGCAAAATTAATTGTATACAAAAATTCAAGGCAGAGATACGTCAGAAATTTAGAGGATTAGTGTCATTTTTGTGTGTGAGAAATATATAACGTTTATAAATATTTGAATTAAGATTATAATT
>QYTT01056417.1:0-16586 GCA_006980735.1 Dasypogon diadema
GAGACTATGCATGCTTAAATCAGTGCGGAACACTGTAAAATACAACGTGTATATGTGTTGGTGATTGATTAAAAAACTTAAAATCTTTTAATCCAAATATCAAATCTTGCTCACCCAAAAATTGCTGATGCTTTCTCGAGTCCTACTACCATTCCTCACTGCTTAGCTGGTCTAAACGCAAATGACAGATGCTTTCCCTTAAAATTTTACCGAACCCCCATTTTGAAATCTCGCATGTAGTGGTGCCGTTCAGCGGATAAATAGAACGAAAAAGTGCGCATTTCCCCGCTAAGCACCACTTCTCCCGGCACCCTCATGGTCGTTTGGTTAGTGAAGTAAGCACGCCTAGTCTCGCATGCACCCTAGGTATCGAGGAACTTTGACCACGTTTACATGCAGGGTTGAAAGATCGAGCTGAGATTGAGTTGAAATTTCAACTTGCGTATTTGCGAACAGAGGGTTGAAAGATGGAATTGAAATTGAGTTCAAGTAAGGTCGAAATCACAGTTCATAAGAGCTCAAAATTAATGTGCCTTTTGTAAAAAAATGTTCAATTCCCGAATTTCTACTAAATATAAAAATTGCAAAGCCGTAAAAGCTAAAAATTCTCTACCAAAACCAAAGAACTTAGCAAATATCAACTCAACTGGACTACTCAACCCGCGTATACAAACCACTTTCAGCTGTCATTTCAACTCGACCCAACCAGCAAAGCTGTTGAGTCGAGTCAACCCTATTTCAGCTCAACCTGCGTTTACATGAAGTTTAACCATAGTTCAACCCAGGTCCAACTCTACATATATACAAAAATAAAATCCTTAAGTGCAAATTACTAATGAAAAAAATTCTAAAAATTAAATCTCTACTGACAAAATCTTTAAAAAAACCATAATGCCAAGATCTCTAAAATTATTAATTCCATGGCTAATTAAAGCATCTAAAAAAGGTACTACTGTATTTTACAAGTCTGTTGTATTGTATACATGTTTTAAATGAAAAAACAAGGAATAATTTTGGAAACCTTCAGATCTTTTTTGGCAAAGTCTAAATTTCTAAATTGTATGTGTACAATAAACCTTTATATCGCAGAATTTTCCAATATCTTTAAAATAAACAAGATAAAGCAAGGAAGATTAGAACAGACAAATTTTCAATACTTAACATCTTGCGCTGTAACGACGTGCTATGCACCTCCAATGTTATTTACTTTTAAACTAAAGAGATCACACACTTTTCTGGCATTTTCCAGATCCATGCGACATTGGTGCAACTTGATATTCCAGAACGAAGCACCCTGTATTGTTCTAATTGATCACATTAAAGCATATCAACGAAAAAATTGCCAATAACGTGCTACACGTGTTCAGCTGCGAAATATGGTATGACCCTGCAATATGCTGGAACAATATGCAGCCTGCCTAACAATGACATGCTATACAGCTCGACAAATTGTGTTAAAAATAAGTAAATAATTGAGATGATGCAAGCCACAAAATAGGAGGGAAAAGTAATTACGATTAAAACAAAACTGTTACAAAACCCAATGTCATTTTGGATTACAACAAAGTCATGGATGGAGTTGATTTGCAGGACAACTACTTATCTTCCTTTCCTCTAAATAGAAAATTTTTTAAAAAATTATGAGAAAATATTTTTCTATCTAATGGATATGTCTCTTTTCAATGTTTTTGTTTTATTTCGCGAAATAAAGCAGATGCTAAACACCAAGAATATTCATTTTCAAAATTTCGAACGCGCGGAAGAGCGTCTGTAGCCGGTGCTCCATTACGTCTCCAAACAAAACAATGGGCACATTATCTCAGACATATTCCACCTATTGAAGGTGAACAAAGACCTCAGTACTTATCTTTAACCTCTTTAAAATTTTTGTAGAAGTAACTCCAATTAACAACTCACTTTAAGTCCCCCCCTGGACGAGTTTGAGATGGGCATCTACCAATTAATTTCCAGTGCAAGGGGTTCATATTATAAGAAGATAATTATATTAAGCAAAGTATTAGTACTTACCGAATATACGCCCATAAAGCCAAGGTTAGTAGAGAAACGCCCATAACCAAATTACAGAAGTTCGCAAATGTGTAAAGTCCAACAAGGCCGAATATTCCACTCAATATATACATGATGACAGCAATTGCAAAGTAGACAGCAGGCGTCCTAGCTGCTTTGAAGATATTTTTACTTTCATTGTGCGCTTTGAAACTCGTAAACGTTTCCTCTAGATCAGCATCAAGACGTTCGCGGTATTTTTCTGAAAATTCTTCACCACCCATTTTTCGTTTCGAGGAAAACTAAACAGTGTATTATATATCTTAAATGAACTTCCACGTTTAAGTATATATTTATGTACCTGAAACAGTGCCTTTTCTTTTATCCGCATATGTTCTGCATCTAAATGACCACTGCTTAGATAAGGTCTATTTCCTCCGCACACGTCTTCCATTAGTTGAGTATAGAGTTCTTTAGCAGCTGCGACCGCTGTTAAATTATTGGCTTCAGCCGTTGCCTAATAAATTCAAATTTTCAAAAATGTTCATATTAATTTAAAAAAAAATGTTACTTACCACCAGCATACTTTTTGGTTCTGGCAGTTCATTTCCTTTGTATATTGCCATGTATGATTTGAAATATTGGATGAGATCCCTAGCTCTTACTTTTTGTCCATTGATTTCCTTAGGGATTAAGTTTTCTGGTGCGAGAAGCATTGGTACTAACTCTCGAAGACTTTGTTTGAATTCTGGTGTGATGTCCTTAAGCCTACCATCAAAATTAGGATTCGTTGCAACTGTAAGACCTGGATGTGGCATTAGGAAACAGGCAATTTCTGTAAAACAGGACGTAATGTGTCGTCGTAATGACTGTAATTCTGGGTGCTGTTTGTCTGACAATTCTAATCTTCTTTTCAGGATTTTTTGTCCCCCACAAGCTCCATACTCTGCTTCATAAGGAAAACTCCAATCCCTTACTAAAAATTGCAATCTTTGGAAGGGTTTTTTCCCAGAATCGGCAAGGGCAAGACGACCATATTCAGTAAAAAGTTGAAGATGTTGTAGATCATCTTCTTGTATGTTTTGTGATAGATTATAGATTTGCACGGACGATAACATTGTGCTAAGAGCAAATACAGTGGCACAATCTCTCACCGTACTTTGACTGTCAAATGCACCCTGAGTGTCTAGCAAGATAATGGCAATTTTCTCTCCCTTTGGAAAGTCGTACAGGAAAATATCTGACCACATTAATATGCCCGTTGTGTCCCGCTCTGAGCCTCCCCGCCATGAAAAACCAGACAGCGGTTCATTCTCATCACCCAACCAATCACCATTTTGATTTTGTACATACTAAAGACAAATTTTCTGTTACAATTTGATAAGGATACTCCACAAAGCAGCTTACCTTAGCATACATGTATCTCAGGAAGAAATCAAGTAAAAAACTCTTCCCTTTTCGGAATGCTCCTGCAACTGACACAACACAAACATAGCGGTCTTTTATTTCATCTTGTAAGAGGACTTCCGTTAAAGTGTCTTCATCTAGCACAAATGTGTGTTCTTCCCCAGCTTGAACTATCTGCAGCGCCCTGGCCTGCATGATGTCTGTCGTTGAATTTTCTACAAATACGAAGTGTTAAATCAATCAATATTTGCTCGAATTTTAAAATAAAATGATATAAGTCTTCTGTTGAAACAATTTTTTAACAATTACAACACGTTTTTTTTCACTTCAATAAATATGCAGACCGAGCCGGATTATTTATAGCGCACATAGCATACACGGAAAATTTTGCCAACATATTTTCACAGTTCAACGTACACTGGCTTAGAAGATATTTCTTCATATTTTCCATGAATCAAATCACTCACCGAAAAGTAGTTCTAATTGTTTTTGATTTTAGGACTGTCACTATCGACACCGTACATTAAAAGGATTGCAGCCTGGGGAAGCTTGCTAAGGCAAGATTTAATTATTAAACTATAAGGAAATGAAGATGCGTCATAAGAAAAAGAGAATGGGTTAAAAATAAAGAGACTGATTTTGTGCTCAAGTTGTTTCATGTGTCCAGTCTTGAAAATATTGGCGGCACACAAAGATGCACAAGATGCCGATGAAACGTTTGGGTAAAGAGAAATTACGCTAATTATGTTATCTGCGGATCCAAAAATAATTCGAGGGCCTGCTGTTTTAAAAGTTGTGTTAGGCTTTGCAATAAGTTTACATGTCTAACGAATGTTTGTCAACAATATTAACGTGCAGAGATAAATAAAGAAAGAAGTGGATGTCAAGGTGCAATTCGTCTTATTCGTGTTTTTCTTGGCTGATTCTTCTTGCATAATACAATACAAAAGATCTGATAAAAAATGCAAAACTTTTCAAAAATGTCACACAAAGAATTCAGCTTGCATTTAAAGAAATTATAAATTCTAAGCAGCAGCACGTTGCAGCTGAGTGCCGTTTACAAAGCGTAAACTCATTGAGAATTATGGACAGAGATGAGTTATATTGACATGTGGTACAACTAAATTTATTGATTAATGTAGATCGCGAGACGTAGAATAAGAAGCATCCAAGTATACAAATTTTTAAATTACAAGCACATACTATTTTGAAAATAGTCTGTTTTAGAAAAACAAGGAAATTTTCATTCAGTTAGGTTGTGGGATGTTCGTAAAGACAACTATTTCAGAACTGAATATAAGCAAAAGAGATTTTATAAGTGTTATAAAAGTGATTTCAACTCATCACTAATAAAAAAGAAATGGGCTGAAAGGCGTTATAGGAAAGGATTGCTTCGAATTCATAATTTGCAGCAGTAGTTTCTACTCTGGCACCCGACTGCAGCACTACCTAATTGAGGAAAACAGACACTTTGACCCTGCGTTCTGAAGAAATCTCTCTCTAATTTGAACATATGGTCCAAAATCGACTCGTAAATTGATCCAAGCAACATTTCCATCGAAAGTATGTCCGAATATTTCTGCAACTAGTCTAGATAAATAAATTACATAAATTAATATAAATGTAATAAAGTTTTTAAAGGAATTGCCTGATTTTTAAAACTTTTAACTTATTTTGTAGTTAATGTGAATTAATTTGTGAAAGTTTCAATGTTTGTTGTTAATTACTTCAATGTTTTTTTTTAAAGAAGAGCTAGGCCACGCGGAAAACTTTTTTCTAAAGAAAAGAAAAACAAAGATACCTAGTATTGCAGGCAAGCAAAACTGGAAGGTCACCACATTTAGTAGATAACTGAATGAAAGGACACAAGTTATGGAATAAAAGTACAGTACGCACAAAACAAAAAACTGACTGAACTCCAAAATCGCAAAAAGCAGTGTTCTTCACAAATTTTTGAGAGAATTAAGCCTTCCGGTAACATGAAATTTTAAATGCTAAGCCTAACACAGCTTTTACAAGACGGATAAATGTGCGTGTGCATAAAAGTATATGGAGCACATGAAAACAAAATACATATAGGAAAAAGCTGTGCTCAGTGTTCCAAAAAAAATCTATCTGGATGAACAAGAAGACTATCAATCATACTGGCGAGATTTACGTTGTAAAAATTCTGTACGAACAGAAATTTCGAACATGCTTCTGTAATAAGTTGAAGTGAAATTTCTGCTGTCTACTGTTGGCCTGTGTTTTTCTGCTCAAAATGAATGCTACACGATTCATAGAATTATTGCTTTATTGATTGTGCAAAAGATTTTTACGGTACAAATTCCTTTTTTCAACATAACAATGTGGATCGATTTGAAAAGCAGCCGACATCACACAATGATGTTGGAGAAAAATATTGAAGTTCTTGTTACAAAAGGTTCAGATCTAAGTCCTGTAGAAAATATGTAAGGGATGACGGCTAGGAGTGTTTACGCCAACTGTTGAAGGTTTACTTTAGAGTGCGCAGTTTAAATATGAAATTAAGTCCACTTGGAGCTTTTTTCCAATGCAATGGGGCTAGTTTTATCCAATGGTGAATACTTTGAGGAAAAAATAGTCATTTTTTCGAGTTTGTGGGAACTTCAGTGTTGCCTATGTATTAACTTAAAAATGCACAATTTTTCTGTTGTGTAAGTGGTTTTGGAGGGTAAAAACATCTTGATATATTTAAAAAAATCCGCGAAAATATTTTACAAGTATTTTTAATATTCCGTTAACGCGTCAGAGTAACCAATAGCTTAATATAAACTCAAAATTATTTAAACGATTTTCCTAAATGTTTCCCGATGTGCTCATGGTATGGTTTCGAAAATCGAATAAAATCTTAATTGTTACTACAACGGTGCTCAATTATTTTACTATATCATCGCAAGGAATAATGAGGTCTATGCTTTGATTTGCATCTCATAAAGTTTAGTCTACACTCTTCAATTTCATATCACAGGCATTATCAGCAATTCAGTTTTTTTAGATACCTGTTTTACGATTTTTACGATTTATTTTGATGCGTGATTTTCATTCATATCTTTCATATCTTTTTATTTATATCTGGAATAAATTTCGATTATTTCCAAATTCTTATCACTAGAGAGTATATACATACTTTGATAAGAAGATCATTTATGACGCATGATTAAGAGCGACACTGAGACTTCGTAAAACGACCAAAAGTCTGTTGACTTTTCTCAAATTATATTAAACTTTAATTAGTTGATGCAATTACAGATAAGTATGCACATACGAGCCGTTTATTTTGAAAGTGTTATAAGCACACTTTTACAACCATAGCAGAAATTAATTTTCGACTTTTACTGAAATTGAAAAATGTGACTTATACCACTTTCAAAATAATCTACTCATATGCATATTGAAATTTTAACAAATATAACAAAATGGTGCTTTTACTATGAACAGTTACGTATCACCGGGAACAAAAAAAGAATGGGGAAAATTTTATTTCTTTCTTCAAATTGCATCTTCTAAATTAATTGAGATATTTCAATGAAAATTTGAAGTTATATTGAAAAGGCTTTGTGTTTCATGTCTGCCAAGCATACGAGATTTATTTGTTGGTCTTTTGACGGTATTTCACCGGTAGTCCACCGTAAATCAATATTTTATTACAGTTTAGGCAACAGCTCATGGTAAATTGAACTTAAGAAGACCAATGCTTTAAATTTCATCAAATAAAAAACGATTCAGCAACATGAAGTAATCAATGAAAATACTCATAATTTTTCAAAAATGAAATAGCACCTAATTAAATATGTCCTGAGAAAAAATGGGAATACTCCTAACACCAAAGAACGAATAACTCCTAATTTTTAGCTAACTAACTTTAATTATGAAAGAAAATTTTTAAAAAACTTTTAACAATTTCAGTAGAAATTTTAAACTTGTTCTTTCTTAATTCACCAACTAAAAAACTTCTCGTAAAAATGATAATACATATTTCCAAATGAAATGCAGGCTTATACATAATACATAAACACTTTACTTCTAATCTAATTATATAATTCATCTACGATAGAACGGAAAACTGGACATTTCAAATGCATTTTATCATTCCTGCATAAATACTTCACAAATTCTGCAATAACCCAAAAATGGAATATCGTCCATCATTTGATGGAATAACTCTTAATTCTCAGATTGAAATTACTCCTAAATTAGATATTATTTCACTGTGAAAATTTTAGGACCCCTTGCATATTAATATAATTTCCAACACTCCAGAAAGAAACAACTCCTAAGAAAATGTAAAAATCCAGCAATTTTAGGTTTTATTTCATTACGAAATAACTCTCGTATTTGTATGGGTTTAATAGGTGTTATTTAATTTTTGAGAATTAGCGCTTATTTCGTCTGGAGTTATGTATGTATGTATGGTACCAGAAGTACCATTTAATTTGAATTAAATTTTCAAGTGTTTTTCGAAGTGGATTTCACTTCAAAATTAAATTCAGTTTAAATGTTTGTGTCCAACAAGTGATTCCATCTTATGTTGAATTGCATCCAAAGAGGCTATAATTGGTTTAGACCAATTAGGTTATACCGTAGATGTAGGGAAGAAAGGAATGTAATAAGTATGTTGTGTATAGTGTTGAATTCTCACATATTCGCAGCTGACCTTCAAATTTGCAGACCGTCCTACTGCCCGCAACTTAACAGTTGTGAGAGTAAAATTTTAAAAAATATATAATTATAAACGAACATGATAATGATTTTTTATTAGTAGTTCAAAGTTTCGAATACTGGCGTGACTCTTTTTCAGGAGATTAATAGAACAGATTAATAGAACATTTCACTCCTCTTTAAGAGGAACAAATGTATAATTACTGGAAATTGAATTCAAGGGGTTATTTGACCTTGAGGTGGCCCCTATAGATAACTTTGGTTCGTAAATGAACCTCATATTCGAAAGTAAACTTTTACAGTCTCTCTATTTCCGGTGTCAAAAGTGGATTACTACATCAAACAATATTAAGCTGACCTCCAAGTGACCTCTACATTTAACCCTGGGTCAAGCTCAAGGTCACGAGCAAGTGCTAATTTTGTTGTGTTTCAATTTTCGTCCAAGAAATTTTTCCCCGAAACTTTTACATTTCGAATTGTTTCACCGCCCCTTTACATTTTCTGTACTTTGTATACATTTTTGAAAAAAAAGACATATACCTATATTGTAAATATTCAATATGTATTATGCAAAACAATTTTCTGGAACAAAGAGATTACGTACAATATATAATCTTGCGTTAGCATTGGAAAGGAAAATTTGTACTTAATAAATTAAAAGTTTTATATGACAACCCTACTTTCAAGGAGTTGTTCAATTTGGCTCACTTTTTACCAGGATATTTCAGTTCAATAATAATATGCCTCAAGAGGCAAAATGAGACAGTCAGCGGACTGTAAAATTAAATTATAGTAGTGTTTTCTTAAATCACTAATCTCCCGACGTATTCACATCTCGGAAGGAAATATTTCTGCAAGCCAAACGCGTATTTTAAAAAGCTAAAAAAAAATCTTTTGAATCACTGGAATCAGTTTCAATGATAAAAACCCTCATAAAAAGGAAATGATCAACAGAAAGAGTCGAATAAGAACAAAACGTTCACACTTTAGTCATTTATTAGCTAGAAACAAAAAAAAGTAGAACTAAATTGATATAAAAGAAAAAAATAATAATTACGATTAACAGAAAGTGAAAAACACAAATGAAGATGTAATTGTTTCTTGCGTTTACAAAAATAGTTAAAACCAAAATATCTTCGAATAACGATTGAATCAGTTGTAGAATTTGTATTGGTACTGAGAGCACAATTTTTTTTGCTATTGTAGATAAAAGTTATGCTATAATTAGAATTTGGTATATGATTTTACCCCTGCTTACGTATGATTCAGATTATCATCTCGTAAATTATATTAATATATAAATAAAATAGAACATTTTGACATTTGACATTATTCTAATTAGATATTAGTAAAGCAACTTATAGGTTGCATTATGGATAGCCTAAACAGTGAAAAATTGTTGGTATCTAGTATTATTATCCCATGTTCTTACTTCTTCAAAATATTGTTATAATAGCTCTATCAACTCTTTTCATTTGACCTTTTTTTATTTTTTTAAGTTCTCCTATTTGTAATGTTATATCTGTTTAAAATGCTTCAGAAAAAACCGACCTAAATGTTAATACAAATCCAAACAAATTGCATAAGATGCATTCAAAATATGTGCACAAAACACAATATATTCGTCTGCGCATAATTTAAAGCTTCTATAAATGTCATCGTTATTTTAAAAAGTCTGAGCCAATGGATGAGTGAAATAAATAACGCATGCTTGATTACTTCTTTGACTAAAAACGGAAAATTTTGTGCACGTTACACTTCACATCTTTGCATCTCATATGCGACTTCAATACAAAAATCGCAGACACAGGCCATAGCGATGAGTTATTAAGAGCAGTAGGCCAAATTAAAAAAAAAAATTATTCAAGTTCTAAGTGTGGAACGTATCTCTGGTTAATTAAGCTAACACAATTCGCTTCGTTCATAGGTGAGTGAGCACGGTATGTGTTACCTCATCTCGTAAAATCGCAGTTGGGATGATTTCATTTTACAGATAAATACATCGATCAAAAGTTTAAGCACAAAGCTCTATTTGTAATTATGGCGCAGTTCTTCTTAACTTTGTAGAGCTGAGTGTTTCTCAACTAATGAACAAATTTAAAAGATTTAAAAATACCTCGACACTTTAATAATATTAATTAATTAAATGCCTTGGTATATATGAAATGCAAGATTCTTTATCACTTTCTGAAATGATTGCATCATTAATTTGTTAATTAATTGCTAAGAATTTTCAAATAATTAATCCAGCTGTAACTGCCAAATGGATGAGGAGATGTAGCACTGTCATAGTCTTGAAAAACAAGTGGGTAAACCGGTTTAACACGTCACCGTAGTCTAAATTTTTTATTGTCTAAGATTAATATCCATCTCTAATATATCTTCACGTAGATTAAGAACTTATTCAAAATATTGATTAGAATATGGATTACTTTTGAACAGATGAGAGCCATGCTTTCACAATTTGCTTTTTTTTAGAGTACAAAATGATATTAGGACGCCCAATAACCGACGTTTGATCGACAGATACATGCATCAGTTGTGCATAACAAAAAAAAATGTGCACAATGCTATTCCAATAACATTTTTCATTGCTACATTTCGATTGTTAAAGTGGCATAAATTTACATTTGCTTATAGTTTGGTAATTTATTTGTCATCGGACAGCAGCTGACTGTAAATTAGGCATTTTAAAATATCTTAAAAAATTGAGATCAAGTAATTTAACCTTGAACGAAAAAAATAATACGAAATGACTTGAGAAATCATTCGCTAACGTTAATTTAGTCAACTTCCAGATTTGGAGAGCAATTGTATTTTCCACTCATAGCTTGCAGGGTGCTCTGATAAGTTAAAGGTAGAAAGTGTAGGTAGAAATTGCGTTTGAATATCGTTTGCGGCTTTTAGTTGGAGGAGAAAACGTAACATGATAGTCTGCTGCACTCTTCAGTATTTTGCTTAACCCTTAAACGGCAAGTGACTGAACGCATATGACTTTTATCAATGCTTGAGGGAAAAGAAATTTGATGCTATTATCTTGTGGCTAGTGATTTTGAAAGTCAATTCCAGACTTTGTCTAATGCAAATTATTAGGTGACTTATTTTCTTACAAAACATACCGGGATTAAATTATAATCTATTATAGTACATGGCTTGTAGGAAGACACATTACAAAATTTTACTTTGGGAAGGAAGGATTCGAATTCTAAGAAAAAGATCCATTTGGATGGTTCGGACCGGATCGAATATTCTAAAGATCTTAGAAAGCTTCGAAAACTTTACAATTGTGATCATTAGCTCATTATTATTATCTTTTTTTTTGAAGAATTAAAACTCGTCTTAACACGTTCAACCTGGCGTGGACCGACCACCGGTGGTTCACCCAAGAACTTTACAAGAGAATTACATAAAATGTTACATGGACAGTCAAAGGCCGTACGGGCACGACGAAGAGGCATAGGGTGGAGCGGCATGTTGGCTAAATTTGCGGAGAGTGTGAGGAGTTCGAAGACAAAAAACCGCCGCCTCTTTTGTACCCCAGCAACAGAAAAATTTATGCCGCTTAATGGAAAAATGGGGATTGGGAATGCCTGCGAAAGTGCAGGGATTGGCTTTACCCAACCATTCGCCTGTCCGACAAGGCTCGGTCGCCCACCGCAGTGGACCGAAGCAGATCAGCAATGGACAAGCTCCCATCAAAGGCGACCATAACAAAAATAAATATAAAAGAGAAAGATCTCTTGCTAACAGAGCGTCCGAGTTGAACTGTTCAGTCGTGTCTCAAGGACGAAACGATGAAGGCGGGCCGATGCGCGAGTATCACGCGCAGGGATTGATCTACAAGGAATTAGACCAGAAATTTCGTTCGAACAATACACATAAAAATAGCGATAAAAGAGCGTAACGCATGCAACATTGTGCCTGTGCTCCAGAAATCGATTTTAGAGGTAATCGTCTCGTCGCCGATAAGTTTGAAAGACTTCTTTTGAACTCTATCCAACGCGGTCAATGCAATGCGTCCTGGGGTTCGTTTGAGAGAGATCAGGCAGACGATTCGTCCTACCCCAGACGAGCATTCTCTCAATGTCGTTTTTAAGCGATCCAGTTATGCGTGCTCGATTATTATCAGTGGCATTACTACGAGAGTCAGCAACTGATTTCTTTCATAAAGCCGCATCTTTTAACGACAAATACCCTGCATTTCGTAACCATATTTATTTCAAAAAACTAATAGCCATTATCTTCGTCTAGTTCTGCCCAACGTTTTGGCAGGTTTTTTATTCCTAAGGAGATTTCGATTTCGATTGAAAAAGTTGGGTACATATAATGTTTTTTATGACTCTCCGTTTCCAGGTAAGGAAATTCTCTGAAATTCAGAGGGTGAACAAGAATTTGCCGATACATATGATCTAATTTTCCTACAGTGTTTCGTGCAGCAACGTTACTGGGTATTGTCATGCTGTCGCATTACACCCTTTTGATTATTCAGTTATAATTTTGTGAAGTTTTACCAGTTGTTAACGATAAACCTCGTTGGTAATCGTTTGTTTAAAGAAATTCGTCCAAAACCTGTTGTTATGCCAGAAAACATCGATGCTGTGCGCGAACTGAAAATGCACGATCGTCATGTGACATACCGTGATATTGAGGCATCCCTGACCATTAGTATGACAAGCATACACAATATTTTACATAAACATTTAGTCGTGAAAAAGATTTGTTTGCATTGGATTCCGCATAATTTGACAATCACTCAAAAAAGAGGTTTGCGTCGATTGGTGCAAAGAAATGCTTAAGAAATAAAATCGTGGTGCATCAAAAGCCATGTATAATATCTACGCAGGTGACAAATCTTCGATCTATGCGTATGACCCCGAAAGTAAACAGCAGCCGACTGTATGGGTCAATTGATGCGTTCCAAATGTATGTTTTCGAGATACCTCAATCGGAATTGGAAAAGTGCTCTGAAATCGTATATTTCGTTTACATGCTTCCTTATTTCACACATTTTTTTTTACTTTTTCGCGTTTTGTTTTAAGCGGAACGCATCCACCACGTAAAAAACCCCAGGTATATGCGGCTTTCATCTTAAGCGGCTACTAAAAAAAGCTTCAAGGGCCCTTCTTTAGGAAAGTTGTTAGGACTGTATCTTCTTCCCTTTTGTACGATTGTTTTTTATTTGAACGCTTCTTATAACAAGATAATCATCTTGAATATACATTCGAACAATATTAAAAATTAAAAGATCCGTAATCTGGAAGAAAGTCCACTTAAAATAGAAACTTTCTATTTTTCAGTAGGTGGGAGGTAAATGTGTGTGATAAGAATACCGCACACCTCATTGAAAAGTATCGGGTTGGCCTTGCTGCCATAGAGGCATAAAAATTCTTAATTGACACTAAAGAAAAGAATTTTTATTTTTTTCCTCCGACTTATTTCCAAGTGTATTTTTTTTTGTTTATGAATACTTTTGTCCACTAAGTGCACCTTCCTTCTTTTTAATGACCGCAAAGTAACTTCATTTCGAACATTTAACAATATATATATATATATGTAGTCGAAAATGGTACTATACAGAATATACAAGCTTCAAAACAAGAGAATGTGTAATATTTTAAATTGCAAAAGATTTACAGTGATGAATTAAATATGAGAAGCATGTAAATAGATGCGATTGTCAGCAGAGGAGCGGAGGAGTCATATCATTTGAAGCGATTAAAATTATTTAATAAATTTGAAATTGGAAAGTCGTTATAAAATATGTGAAAGTTCTTTTATCATAGAAATAAGTAGACTAGAATGCGACCACGTTCTTTGCCAGCCACATTTTTTATGAATACAATTGGATTGAAAGCCCCACATGATATCGTGTTCTTGGCAGCAAACATATTAAATAAATAAATTTAAAAAACCATTTTTGCATTATTAAATACCAAGAGTCTAAGCACAGTTAGAAGAACTGACGATATGTGTTGGCTGTGTTCCTTACTTTTTGGTATTTTAATATAAAAACACTTTTTTCAAATAATTAAAAAGAGTCTGGTACACGAAAGAAATTCAAAACGGATGCGCCAGAGAAATTAAAAAGCCGCAGATTATCAAACACTTCCAACATTTAAAGGAAAACTCAAATTGAGCCATGTAAAATTATCAAGAGAATGTTATCGTTTTGAAGAAAAACACGTCGTTTGGAATGGGGACCTTGTCCATTTCTGTTACGTCATTGATTGCAACAGGTGATGAATTCTGGTATCTGTTCCACTCCGGACTTTTAACACTTGCTGAAATCAATTCTGTGTCATAGGTGACCCCAGAGAATTGGAAACTGCGAGGAGCATTAATTTATTCGATGTGTTCTACGTTTATATATGTGTTAATGACACAAGATTATTTCACAGATAATTGGAGAGGAATATTGGAAATGCACAAAAAATACTTTCAATCAGTCCTCCTTTAGGAAGAAGCAAACCTTGAGCAAATCATGTACGTCGTTCACTGAAGTATGCCATCACACTCGAAAAATAGAAAAATGAGCAGAAATCATAAGACTTACGAAGCCTGGCAGAGATCAAATCTGAAGATTGTTTTTTGCACGAGTGCGTGATTCCTAATCATAAAAAACAGAATGGAAATGTACGCTGGCTGAAGAATGCTGACTCTAAATGACTGAAGCTCTTTCACCTGGAATCTCCAATAATTACCTTACGAACCGCTGTGGCAATTAGCATAAAAACTAGCAGAATAATCGAGTACGGTTACGCAGTTAATTTTTTTTGCTGTGGGCTAGCAATCTTATTGGAAAGCGATGAATAAAATTTATAAACTATAACCTCAAAAACTAGTTCCAATTGGAGATCGCAACGAAAGCAAATTTCTTAGTTTACTCACATTATCGGGTATACTATAAATTTAACTGATTTTAGACAAACTTTTATCTCCAAGGCAGTAAAACACGAAAAAATTAACAACGAAATCTAATACCGATAAATTTACGTTCGTCTTTGTTTTCATTGGAATCGAACTGGCTTAAAAACAGAATCCACTAACGCAACGTCAAATGCATAAACGTCATAAACGTCACATTTCTCAGTCCACACTTTACCAAATTGTAGGGTTTAGTTTGGGAAGTGTAAGGTTTAGATTGGTGTTGCCCTGTACATAGAATTGGTTGTTGCATAACAGAATGTTTTTATGGAATAGGGTGTTTCAGAGTTGTACGATTAAATTTTTCATGAATTTCTGTTACTTTCAATCGAAAATTAATTGAATTGTGTCTGTAACGATGTGTCGCTTTACGATGCAAAATGACCTATTTCAAGATATCCGATCAAATTGAAAATTGGCATGCATATATGGCTGCGGTGACAACACATTTTAAAATTTTTACATAATAAAAGTTCAAGATGGCGGCGTCAATATGGCGGATGAAGTTTTCCATTTATGGAGGGATTTCAAAGTTTCTACTTCACTCAAGACTTTTTTTTAACGAGTATTCTTATGACGATTCCTCTGGATTCCTCCGCTCTGCGCGATACGTCTGTTCAACTTTTCTGCTCAACACTTAATGATCAAGTTCTCTTTCTCCGCGGTCGTGTCGAATGCCGGGATTTTTACTAGTTCATTCAAATGTGTTGCAGTTGTGGGGAACTTCCAGGGAATTCCCCATTATAAATGGAAGCGCTCTCTTCGTAATCACACTGTCTTTGCTATTCGCAATGCAGGGAAGCGCTACTATACTTCTGTTTTAAATATTAACTCACCTACCAGGGTCCTCTGGAGGAAGCTGAAGAAAGGTGACGTTTGTTCATCTTAAAAGACTAATTGTGAAGTTGAACCTGATGTTCTCAAAGCTGTTCACGATGATGATAGAATTGAGAAAGCCCTATCGGCAATCGCCCCATTCAGTTTTAGTAGGATAACCAATGAAGATGCATAAAATCTAATGCTGTTGATCGTCTTAACCCTACATTCATTCAAATGTGCCTGCCGTATATTATTCAGCCCCTTACTCATATTTGCAATACATGCGTCACCTCATCCAAATTTCCCATGGCATGGAAATTTTCTAGGGTTGTACCTATGTCAAAAAACTCGAACCCACATTGTAGCGACTATTGACCAATCAGTATTTTACCATTTGTCTCCAAAATTATTAAGAAAATTATGATTTATAGATCTATCATATTTTTAATCTGAATAATCTCCTGCACAAGCATCAATCCGGTTTCCGATCTGGGCACAATTGTAATTCAGCTCTATTAAAGAGAAGGAATGATATTGCTCGAGCTATTGATAGAGAGGATATAACAATCCTGGTGCTTCTTGACTTTTCCAAGGCTTTCGATATGGTTAATCATCGGTTTCTTTATATAAAACCCTGTCGAAATTATAGTTTTTCGCCACAGACAGTTAGACGGACATTTAGTTCTCCAAATAATAGATCTCAGTCCCCCTTTCTCCCGGTTTCTTCTGGTGTACCGCAGGGATCTATC
>QYTT01056419.1:0-11007 GCA_006980735.1 Dasypogon diadema
TTACATAGCAGCAACATGTTTTTTTACTGAAAACCTGAACGAGATGGTTTTATTGTTTGATGATATGTGTAAAAAAAGGACAAAGAATGAAGGGGAAAGAAAAATTCAATTCCAGCGGGGAAATTGACATTTTAGCCCGTAAAAATTTTGTTGGCATATGTTTTGTCTTTTTTCGTATTTTATCATGTTAGCTTTATCTATCCCACTCGCACTGTTTGCTTACAATGTTGTAGTAATGTAAATTGGCCTTTAGAGTGACATTTTTCCTCGTAAATTGTTGTTGCTTTTCTCTTATCGCCTTAGAAATCATAGGTACTATAGCAAATCCCTTCACCAAAACAAGAATATAAAGGCTTCACTTTTCCTGTTTTTCACCAAGTCCATTTCGTTATCTCGTCTAAGCATTTTCTATGACCTAATGTCGTCACATATATTCAAAATTTAATTTGGCGACGAAATGTTGTGTCATATTCATCGTATTTCAGGCTTAAGTTCTGTTCTCATTTTATAAGAAACGCACTTGAGTTACTTCTCTATAAGTTCTGGAGCTATAATAAATGCCTGGGAGTGGGAGTAGGAGAAGTTCTAGTCATATGTCGAACAGAGCTATTGGGTCTTCACCTTTATTTTGTTGTATATGCTCGTGTGTGGCTTTTTATGTGTAAGAGGATTCATCGAGTTATTTGGCTTGTAAAGTTGGAAAAGAAAGAAGAAGCTATGACAATCTGTCACATCTGTCAAAAGTAGTCCATAAAGTCTTAAGAGCTATCGGAGCTATCGAATCAGGTGAAAATCTCCTAAGATAGGTGTATTATGTAGAGAAAATGGATACTGAAACAGAAGGAAGGGAAGGTGACTTCGGGCGTAGTAAGATTAAATTTAACACTCTCGTGCAAAATGCAATTGATCAGGTAATTTTGAGATAATGGATCTTAGAAATCATTTCATTTCAAACTTGGCAGTATTTGCACTGGATTCCTTATACCTTGGTTTGTTGATTCAAGTAACTTAAGGGTTTTGTTTGTTGTTTGGATTGCAATTTTTGCACTGAGGTACTGTCAATTGCTCAGATTGATGTTGTGCAATTTAACAAGAAAGAAAAGCATTAAAGTCATGCATTCTGAAAACAAAAATTCGCGATATTCTGCAAACACACTCGCGTTTAGCCTATGTAAAGAACCGCGACCCAGCATTTTCTTTTTACTACGTGTCATTCATTCGTGGTCTGCAACTAGTGTTAGAATCCCTTATCCTTTTGCTCCTTTTTCGGTACGCTTTTTAAAATTGCTCCTGTTTTGCTGTTTTTCTCTCCTTTTACAAACTGCCTTATCATGTGAACAAGAAGGCATTGTGGGCTTCTTAACATGTTCCTTGCGGTTCCCTCCAAAGATAAATAAAACCTAGTTAACAATAGCAGGCACTGTCTATAAAATCCTTTTAGGATGAGGAATATAATTACAAAGATCACCAGATGGTAGTGAGAATTTGTGCTCGTGGAGCCACTGTTTCAATAATTTTTTTGCTACCAACGTCGCAGGAAAATCGCCCGTTCGCCTGCTCCGTGCATAGACGATGCCTTAGTCGCAAATTTTCTACACAACCATAAACGAGATAAACCCACTTCGGTGCTTTTATTGGAAAACTAAAAGCGATTTGCGGCGGACGGTGAAAATATTTCAATATCTCGATAACTATCGAACGTGGAGAGATGGAAGTAGTCTCATTGGAAAGGTGATATTAATTACCGCCTCAATAATCGTCAGCTTTCACATTACCATGCATGTCATTATTTGCTTTCATCAAAGCGTCATGTGCTGATTTTAAACGTTGCAAATACACCGATAATTCTTCCATTTCAATAGATTGTAACTGAACGTTTGCAGCATTGACTATATGCATTACTTAACCTCTGTGGGTCGCAGGATTGGGAATTTCCTTGAATAGCGTCAGCGTTAAATAGAGATTGTAGATGAGTTACCATTTATCAATATTACAATATTCTATGGAAAGGTGCAGGAAAAGAACATGAGAATTTGGTTCGGTCCGTAAACTACAAAGTTCAAGTGGTAACTTACATAACAATATCAAAGCTCTTTTATATCTATCAGAGGTGTACAATATGTATGCGCGCGTTAAAGGAAAAATATAATTTACAATACAAAGT
Source organism: Dasypogon diadema (assembly GCA_006980735.1). Lineage (NCBI taxonomy): Eukaryota > Metazoa > Arthropoda > Insecta > Diptera > Asilidae > Dasypogon > Dasypogon diadema. The sequence goes on from QYTT01056419.1 coordinate 2,165, forward strand.
TACTCTTTTTTGTGTTGTTGTGTTGCTGAAATATGCTTAAATATGCTCAGCAGAATATCTGTGTATGAGTTTAAGAAGTGCTGATGTCAAAAATGGCACTTTTTGCTTATTCCAAGTGTTGGTTATTTCTCTGCCCATTCTTTTTCAGAGGTCTCTTGTTAGCGGGTATTTTCCAAAACTATGGAAAACATCCTTCATCATAACTATCCACAAAAAGGTAATAGAAATGAGGTTTCCAATTACATACCGATAGCTAAATTGTCCTGTATACCTAGATTGTTGGAATCTATAGTTCACTCCCGAGTGCCCCACAATGTAAGGATGTTCTCTCGACTGCTCAGCATGGTTTTATATCAGGTAGGTCTACTACCACAAACTTACTTGGCTTTACCTCTAATACCATTACTGGTTTTGGTAAAAATCTGCAAACGAACTGTATTTACACAGATTTCAGCAAAGCGTTTGACAAATTATCGCATTCCATCATTATGCTCAAGTTGAATAAATTAGGGCTTTCTAGTTCACCCTTGGAGTGGATTCGCTCGAATCTATCTGAAAGATCCTATTAGGTTCTTTTTCGTGGTTGTCGATCTAGGGTAATAGAGGCCACATCTGGAGTGCCTCAGGGTAGTCACCTTGGCCCGTTGATTTTCGTCCTCTCAATTGACGATATTGTGCATCTTTTGAGGCAAAGGTGCTAATTTATGCTGACGACATGAAGATTTTTTCCTTCATAAATGATCTCAGTGACTGTGCTTCCCTTCAGGAGGGCTTGAATGTTTTCCATTCTTGGTGCGAGCACAATGACTTGGAACTTAACATAAGTAGGTCATATTTTTAGAAAGCGCGACTCTATTGCCTACGACTACACATTTGCCACAAACAGTATTCCTCGCGTACAATGGGTAAATGACCTTGGCGTGAAGCTTGACTCCAGGCTTGGTTTTGTTTTGCACATTAATTACGCTGCTTCTAGGGGCAACTCCGTGCTGGGCTTCATTAAACGCTGGTCGAAAGAGTTCTCCGATCTTCAGGTTTCCGTAATATTATATAACTCCTTCGTCCGACCACTTCTTGAACACGCTTCGCAGGTATGGAATTCTTCCTACGCTGTGCACATCGGTCGCATTGAGTCTGTTCAGGGTAGGTTCATCAGATTTGCGCTGAGAGATCTCCCTTGGAGTGACCCAGTGATTCTTCCACCGTATCGCGAGCGGCTTAATCTTCTTGGCATGACTTCCTTGGAGGAGCGACGTGACGTTGCCGATATAGTGGATAAAACTAGCTTTTGAACTCCAATGTCGACTCTTCGAAGCTCCGTGGTAGGGTACCGTTCAGGAGTAATTTTCGCAACTTGAAAGATGTCCCCCTTTTGCATATTAATTTCTCTGGAACTAACTATGGTAAGCATGAGCCTATTAATCGCATGTGTGCGACGGTCAATTGCATAGCGGAGCACTTTTTCAACTTCAAAATTTTGATTTTTTTCCACATAAATACGAAAATTTACGTGATTAACATACACTTTTCTTGCCCTTCTATTAATAATAACAAATCAATAAAAATCAATATAAAGAACTAAAGTGAAATAAAAAGCTTTCGCCCAATCAATAAATCAAAAGCTGAACGGGCCAGGGCACCTTCAGACACCATGCTTAGCTCTAATGAGACGCTGGCGGATGCCTGGAGGAGTCCTCACTTCCGAAAAAATCTCCCACCATCCTCGCCCTAATGAGAGGCGACAACTGGTAGAAAATCCCCTACGGAAGCTGCCATCAGGAACCCAAAGCTTAACTCAGCCAAGTACCAAGACTGGCGGGAGAGGGACAGTGGAATGCTTGTGCGGCTAGTACTGCAGTTCGGGGCAAATTTTTTGGCAGAGGGGGAATGCATAACGCACCTAGGGGGACTAGCCCCCCTTGTGCTGGACTCCCCAACGATCCGGGTCTACCGGCTAAACCCCCCCTCCTTGTCTCCAGGCCACCACCCCGGAAGGCGTCAATGCTGCGCTCCCCCGAGGGCACGAGGTCAGCGCCGATCCCCCCGAGAGGGGCCCACAATCCACCGCGGAAGCGTACGGCGCATCCCTCGCCCTGGGGCTCCCAAGTCCTAAGCTACGCTCCAGAGGAAAACGATGCCCGGCACGGCAGGTCAGTACCCCTCCCTATCAATCCCCCTTTCCCCTAGAGGGGGAAAAAACTGGTGGGCGAATTTAAAGGCAAACGTGCTTTAAAATTTTTTACATTTCCATTTGTATACGAAAAAGTAATTTTACGAAAAAAGAAATGACGTTATGAACAAATAATTTTCTGTATCTCATAAGTAATTTGTCACAAAAAACGTCATCACGATTACGCTAATATCTTAGGAGATATAAGGAAAACTCCTTCACAGCTCTATGAAATTAATGGAAAAAATAATCAATTTTGATGAAAAGTACCATTTTTCAAATGAGAGTAACTTTGTAACGGTATATTTTTTATCTGACAAATGGATATTAATTCGCATCTAGAATCGATTATACATGTTTCTGTAAAAGTTTCATCCCGATCCGGCTAACAGTTTAGGCGTAAATAAAAAAACATTTTTTAACATACCTAATTTTTCGGGTTTTTCGTTATAACGCGAAAATGGTAAACAGGAGAAAATTCATATATATGGTGATTTATGGGATTTATTAAGGGAATCCTGATATGAGGGACACTTGTCCCCTCCTGTCCTCTCCTCTCTAATATCACAAAAGCCTTCTTTTTTACGATATGCGTATATTCAAATCAGCGTAATTAACCGTTACATTTGCAAATGTCCTAATGTTTTGTTACATAAACTTTTCTAAAATGCAACTCTGCCAGCTCCGTGCAGACGGGCTTAGTAAAAAAAACAAAAAAAGCTAAAGAATTAAAATGGGCGCCACGTGGTTTTTCGTCGAGTAACCACAAAATTCGATCCAAAGAGAATAAAAGAAAGCCCCTCAATAGTAATAGAACATTATCATTTCAATTGTTCAGATTGGATTGAATGCACTCGATCAACAAAATGAAATTCCGCCGAGAAACTACCGGACTAGTACCAAAATTAAGTAACCTTTAAAAAAAAAATTTGTTTCAAAAAAATTTATATTTTTGTTTCAATCGTAAACAATTCACCGAATTTTAGCCATTAGTCCAGCGACGGCTTAACTCCTCTCAAAAAACTGCTATTCCCAGATCCTCCCAGAGATCAACCGACATTTTTACAAACTTTTGTTTTAGGACCTTGGCAACACACGGCCTAGCCTCGATCACGGTTGGAAAGAATGAAAGGAAGGGAGAGCTGACAATTTTCCAAACTGGCCGATTTTGCTAGACTATGAAACAGGGACTTCCGTTTCTAATTCCAATGGAAATAATGAGATTGCTTTCCAATTAGAAGTCTGCAAATAAAGTAGTCGGCGCCTCTGATAATATTTTGTAGTTTTAGTTTCACAGCTTCCTTTAACCAACCTTTTCCTCCTGAATTTATTGATTTGATTTTCCGTTGGCTTCACTCTGAGGGCATGGGAAAGATGTAAAAAATTCTAAACTCGCACGTCGCTCGAACTTTCTAGGAGAACTTCTAGGTAAATTGTGTAGATTTGGTACTATCCTGTCACATTAATTTCATCGAGTAAAATTTTGAGTACGTATTTAAATATTAAGGTCAATAAACAATTACTTAGAATTTCTAATCATATGCTCAACTAAATGTCAAGCTCGTGCAATTTATGCCTTCAGTCCTTGTTATTGTCGTAACAGCTTTTACATGTTCTTGCAGTATATACAGTCCACTTTACATACGTCTATACCAGCAACTCAAAATGTGGTAAAATTTTGAATCGTCGGCAATGTATAATAGAGTATAGTGTGTCACACACCCCTCTCCAGTTTTCCGTTAAAGAGTACCATTTTTGAGCACTCCTCATTTTTTTGAAAATATTCGAAAGTTCGAAATTTTTTTTACACATTCTTATTCGAACATATAACACCTATTATTATACCAATCCACATTTAAATCCCTCAACAATTAAAAAAGTTATTGAAAAAACAATTTTTTGAAAATTCACTTTCAAACGACTTGCGCCAACGTTTTAGAAATGTAGTCTCCGAACAAATATTACTTCTCCCTTCATCATCTTTTCAACGATACCCACCCCCTCCAATGAAAAATATAAAAACACGCCTGTATTCGAATGCAACGTTGTGTCAAAATTTCAAAGCAACAGTGAAGAACTTCCGGAGATTTAAGGTTTGTAACACGATTAGGAATACACTGACTGACTTCTTGACTAAAACTAAACCACCCGATTATTTGAAGAACTTAAAAACTGGTTACAATGCTTTTGATACCACTTTCTCTGGCGAATCTTAGGGAAACAATGGTTTTGATGCGAAGCAACAATTTTCATGGGGATTCGTCTGGGTGTTAAGTTTAATGAAACATTAGCGTCACAATGGGGACAATTGTGAAATTGCTTACAATGAATTTACAAATTTTATTTATTACTATGAGGTTCCATAACTCGGGCGATGTAAGTTTTTCCATACAAATTGAATACATTTCAACAGCAATTAGATTGAATGGACATAGGACGTAATGAGAAAATGAATTCGACATTAGATTCAGGACATACAAGAAATCACCAATTTAGTACCACAAATGAAGTTATTCAAATTAATCTTACTGCCTGGCACTTAAGAATAAAAACTTTATTCTATGCTTTATTATTTCAGTGAGACCGTCTACAGTTATTTCGTTGGAAATCATATTATATAGCATTATTATCGTTACTAAAATAAATAATTTGTATTATGTAACAATTTCAGGTATTGCAAAGCACTGATCCACTTGATAGTAATGACTTTCATTGTGTCGATTATATCAACCAACTATTCCCAAATGAGCAGTCTCTATCAAATATCGATGAAGTTGTTTCAAAAATGGAATGTGAGATTAGTTTAATTGATGATAACATTCGTGGTGTGGTGCGAGGTCAAACTAATACAGGGCAAGATGGACGCCTTGCGTTGCAAGAAGCCCAAAAGGTAATCAAAGATCTTTATTCTCAAATAAGCGAAATAAAGACACGGGCTGAGAAAACTGAGGAAATGGTTAAAGAGATAACAAGAGACATAAAACAACTTGATTGTGCTAAGAGAAACTTGACCACCGCGATTACTGCGTTAAACCATTTACATATGTTTGTTGGCGGCGTTGAGAGCTTAACAGACCTAATTGACAAACGACTTTACGGCGAAATTTTGAATCCTCTTCAAGCAATTGCAGAAGTAAATCATCATTTCCAACAATTCTACGACATTCCACAAATTAAAGTAAGCTTTTTTTTATTTTATGTTACTTTTGATACTTATATGAACTTTTTCTAGGATTTGTCTAAAAAAATGCATGAAATACATTTAAAACTAGCAAATCAAATTACAGAAGATTTTCATAACACGTTTTCATCAAAAACATCGGTTCAAAAGATGTCCACTGCTCAGTTAACTGAAGCATGTAAAGTAGCTTCAGTTCTTGAGCCGAAAGTAAAGAAAGATCTTTTGAAATGGTTTTTAAGTATTAATTAGTGTTTCAATTTAAATTATTTGAAATTTCATAAAATATTTCCAGATCTCCAGCTGGAGGAATATGTTCAGTTATTTCATGAAAATCAGGATATTGCTTGGCTTGACAAAATAGACAAGAGATATGCTTGGTTAAAGCGTCAGCTTTTAGATTTTGAGGAAAAATTTGGACATGTTTTCCCCGATGATTGGGAAGTTTCAGAACGCATGGCTGTTCAGTTTTGTATTATAACACGAGAAGAGCTTTTAAAAATTATGAAAAAGAGAAGAAGCGAAATTGACGTCAAACTTTTATTGTTTGCAATTTCAAAAACACAAAACTTTGAGCAGCTCCTATCAAAACGTTTTACTGGATTAACTTTAGATTCTAAAAATATTGGTTTTTATACGATTAGCAGTAAGTAAGCTCGATGTTGCATTATCATTATTAGTGCGAATATTACTCAATAGGTGACGCTACTACAATTGGTTCAACGGGCTTCATTAACTTAATTGGCTCTTGCTTTGAGCCTTATCTTGACATATATACAGAGAGCGTAGATAGAAATCTAACGGAATTAATCGATCGTTTTGTGCAATTACATAAGCAATCATTAAATACATCAGAAGTTAGACCTACAGTATTTCCAAGGTAGAGTTTACTTAATGTAAATTACTTTAAATATTGATTAAATTATTTCTTTCCAGTTGTGCAGATTTATTTGTATTTTACAAGAAGTGTATATTGCAATGCAATCAGTTGAGTAATTCGAAAGCCTTATATGATATGGCCATGCTCTTCAAAAAATATCTTCGGGAATATGCAGCGAAAGTGCTTGAGATTAGCCTCCCAAAAATTACAGCCTCTCATACATCTATAGGTAAAATATTAATAATAATTTTTCTGCTTTAATATAGAAAATAAATTTATTAAAATATCTCATTAACATAAATCAGCTATTCCAAGCTAATTGTAACAAAATCATTTAAGGAATTTGTGGAAAATCAATGATGATAGATCAGGTATTCCCAACTATTTGTTTACGACAAAGTTGAGGAATCTTTAGGGCTAGAGAAATGTATAGGAAGAAAACTCCGCTGATGATAAGACAAATATTTATTAAACTCTATTCTTGAAGTAAGAGCTTCCTATAGTAATTTCAAGCTTAATTTAGGTGGTGCATCGTCAGGTGGACGAGAAAGCAAAACCGAGCTCACAAAACAAAATTTCCTTTTTTCGCAAAGTCACAGCCTACTTTAAGTGATGGAACGCCTCAGTGTGTGCCACATTCGCCACAAATTCATGCTTCCTTCACTTGTTACTAATAATTATATTGCTATTGAAATAAATTAACGAAATTTAAAAAGAAAGAGGTCGACAGACAAACGCCGTTAAATTGTACCATTGGTAAAATTTAGTGATCAGAGTGTTATCGGTTCATTGTGAATGTATATAGAAAACGTATCAAGGGGACTATGATTATACAACTACATGTTAGGTTTTTGTCACTTTTCTCAAGAGTCGGAAATGATAGAACCCTAATTCTTTTTTTAATTTAAATATCTGAACCTTTTTGAGTTCCTGTAATGTTTTTTTTTATTTAGGTTGATATTTGTTTTTATATATTTTTTATGCGTTATAACTATTCTCAAAATTTGGCAGGGATATCTTTTATGGTTTCTGAGGAAACTGGCATCAAATCTTAAAAAACACAAACTTCCAGAAATTGAATTTAAAAAATGTAATACTTGCACACAGGTAATCACTTGTATGATGCTATTCTATATTGAAGTCACATTTGCACAAACTGATAGTAGTATCAGCGATCAAATAATTGGATCGGGAATAAAACATGTTAACAAAAATTTTCCAACGACACATCGAAAGTTATGTGGTTTCAAAAGTTAGATTTTATACAGAAAACAACTGCCCAAAATTACGATGATGTAGCAAATTTATTTATTTTTCGTGGTGAAAAAATTATCCGAAGCCCATGAATTACATTTGAAAGTATTCGGAAGTGTATTTAATTGAACAATACTTCAACTTTTCTTCGCTGATCAGTCCCTTTAAGCAAGATTAGTAAGATAGCTTTGGAAGTGTGTGCACCACATTTAAAAGTTGTTTATATAAAAAGCTCAGTACACATTTGGGATAAAACCCAAGTTTTAAAATATAAATTAGAGGTGTATGTTTGAGACGTATTTTCTTAAATTAATCAGAAAAACTTTTAAACTACTCTTTAATATTTTTTTAGGCGCGCGATTGATGCCAGTAAATGGTACGTTGTTTTATTTGGGTTCCACTGGTTCAGGAAAATCTACTGAAGGGAATTACACTTGTGAAGTCTTTGGCTTATTATATAAAAATTTCGTGCTAGAAATTGAGGACACCTCTGCAAAAACGGCTTACCTCAAGAATTTTGCATTATTTTTCATTGTTTATTGCACATATATAGAATGTATACTTTCCTAAAACATCATTAAATAAGCAATACTTTCCAATGCTAATGTTAAGAAGACTAAAGCTCAAAATGTGCTTTTGAGGCAATTGATAAAAACTAAAAACCCTTGTTCACGACTTCTATTTACGTACTCAAAATTTTAAAGTATAACTACAACACTTTTTTCCGTCTCCTCGCACTCAATTCTTTTACCGAACTCCCGTTTTTGCTGGGCAATTGCTTGCACAATTTTCTTGCTTATGCAAAAAATGTAATTGACGGAATTTTGACGCTTTCATATTGCAGCATTCTCATATAGAAAGCCAAAAAAGGTTTTTCAACTTTTTTTCGGAATAGGATGAAGAATTAAGGTCCGGGTTTTTACATGTTATTTATTATTATGCAACATAGATTTTAAAAATTTTTTGTATGACAAATATATTACATGGCTCGAGTTGCGGTGGTATATGTCCTAGCGTGCGAAGCGCGCTCAATCGGCCGGGATTCGATAGATCACCAGATTTATCTGAAATTAATTTTCTGTGTGGATTATGAAAGTAGATCTGGGCTGCGTTCAAGATTTTAGCTAAAGCTGCTAAAAGCTGCTTTTAGCAGCTCAATCGCGTTCAAAGGGTCCACAGAGCAGCTAATTTCTGCAAAGCTGGAGCTGCTTTTTGACGTTTATCGCGTTCAAGATTTTTGCTAAAGCTGCTCTCGGAGCTGCTATTTGTAGCTATGCTCGGAGACCAAAGCTAAAAGTTAGCTATTGAATGTATTTTAGTGTGTGTGCTGTCACTTTAAGAAGTCAAAGTTTTGCTTAGAA
>QYTT01056439.1:0-16873 GCA_006980735.1 Dasypogon diadema
CAACTAATAATATCATTAATGCAAATAATAAATAAAAGAGGTCCCAAGTGGCTACCCTGGGGCACACCAGAATTAACAATAAAAGTGAATGATTCAAAATCACCAATTTTGACAAAAACCCTTCTATTGGACAAGAAGGAAGAGATCCACTCAAGAAGAGAGGAATGAATCCCGAATTTTTTTAACTTATAAAGAACTATGCCGGGATGGACACGATCAAACGCCTTAACGATATCAAAATAAATTGAATCCACCTGACAACCATCTTCAAGACTATTCGTAACAAAGTTGGTCATAAGGGCCAAATTGGTAACCGCAGATCTCCCAGTGAAGAAACCGTGTTGAGAAGAAGAAATAAGTTCTTTAACAGCCGAAAAAAGCTTATTCTTAACAAGAGACTCGAAAAGTTTAGGAATTAAATTTGACTTAGCAATCCCTCTGTAGTTAGAGACATCAGTGCCACTGACCTGGATGTGTCCAAAGATGTACTTAAGAACCGTTTTCGTGTGGTTTTGTGACCCTGTGACTAATGTTAACGCTGGGCACATTTAAGTTGTTTTTGTTCCTTTGTGTGCTTGCTCCTGTGTCAGTTGCTTGCCTGCTAACATTAACTTTCCCTTTTTCATCTGTCCTACCTGTTTGATTAACTTCTTAACAAATAATTGTCTGCATGCTTGTCGGGGAGCCTAATTTTAGCACATTTCTTTGAAATGTGTGAACGCCTAATGCGGAAATAGATAAATGGTTCTTGGTTGCACGCTGAGAAGTGCGCCTTCTGGGCTAGAAGAGGAACTCATAATAATGATATAAATAGACTTCAAAAGCTTCGCTCGGATTTTACGAGAATTCTTCCGATTGCTCTCACAAACCCAGATATAAAGAAAGCCCTGTGTTCCCACCGACCACGTTTCTAATATGAAGTTTTTCAGACCAATGCAGACTGCAATTTTTTACCCTGGCAATTTTGCCCTTTTTCGTTCAAAGGAGTTTTTCGTGAGAGAAAGCTATATCCGTGCGCCAATATTCAAGTCCAATTCAAATTACTTTTCGGTTGCGTTCCTGGGTAACTTAAATTATGCGGAAATGAATTACTGTAGGCTCAAAATAGATTCGAATTGATTTTTAAGGGTTTATAGAATTCAAAAAGACAAGTAACTATTTATTTCTCATGAAGTCACAATGTCTAATTTGTATGGGGAGAAACTAAAAAATGGCATTAATATGTATCATACTTGATGTTGCCGCCGGTAAGTATGCAAAACATGGATTTGGTTCATTTCGCAACATTTCAAGTGATAAACTTGAAAATTTTATTCCGTCGTATGTTGGACAGCGCACACGTAACAACTTCAAACGTACCGTGAGCGAATAAAGCTTTCAAATATTTCGCTGAACTTGGCATGAAAGTTGCCAATTGAACCACATTTTTGGAAAGGGGTGTTTTTTAATGAAAAATTTCAATTTTATTTCCTAAGACTTCAATCTTTTAAACGGTATCTTAGTTTTTTTCATAGGCCTTATAGTTTTAGCGCCAAGGCGAACTGAATGACATAATTTTTCATATTCTCATAAGAATCAATGTAAAATTAAGTACGAATTGTACTTCTTTTGCACATTTAAAGATTTTGCTATCCAGGCCTGTAATATAAAGAAGGCATAGTATAGATATGTTCAAGGTTTCAGTTTTTGCAGCCGTAGCAATTTCTATGTGTAGTTAACCTAGATCGAGAACAATTTTTCCAATAGGGATATGGCGATCTAAGCAAAAGGGATACTGTCTGTTAAATACTATAAAAATCTTCAAAAAATAATTTCGTAGTCTAAATAGTTAACTATACGCGCAGTAATTGCAGTCAACTGCGGAAACTGCAATCTTGAACAGGTCTACTGTGCTTTTTTTTGTTAATATATTGAATTTATTTATTCGGATGTATACCAAAATAACACCATCAAATTTATTTTAGCAGAGATTACACATTTATTACGTAAACAAATTCTGTGTAAATATTTTTCACGCCAAATATATTTCACGCCAAATATATTTCACGCCAAATATTTTTTCACAATTAGTTAATTGAGTTTCCCTTCTAACCCAGAAGGCGCACTTCTTAGCGAGGTGCCAAGAAACGTTTACCCATCTCCGCATAAGCGTTCACACATTTCAGGGAAATGCGTTAAGATTGGGCTCCCTGACAAGCATGCAAAATTATTAGTACGGTTAGACCAATTAAGGACAAAAGAAATCGTTAGTAGGTTAAACAGCAGCCCAGGAAGCATTAAATGTTAGCACCAAGACAGTTACAAGACCACATGGAGGCATTTCTTAAGGACATTCTGAGACACATTCAGGTCAAAGTGTTCCGCAATGCGGTTCACGGCCATACAAATCCCGGAGTGCAAATCTAACGAATCTGCGCTGAACCGACTCAGCGCATTATACTGAGCTGTATAATGTTAATGAGACCCGACGGTCAGAGAACTCCCTAGACCAGCGCATAATGAATCCAAGCATGGAATTACCCTTGCACACTATGTGGTTAATATGGGAAATAAAATCGAGCTTTGAGTCAAGCCTCACGCTGATGTCGACAATAGAGTGCACGCGAGGGATGTTGGCCGTGGCAAATACATCGTCATAGCTGATAGTATCAGTAAAGAATGACATAACCTCGCACTTACCAATGTTGAGCTCCAAGTTATTGTGGCCACACCAAGAATGGAAAACATTCAAGTCCTCTTGAAGAGAAGCACAGTCGTCAATATCATTGATGAAGGAGAAAATCTTCATATCGTCAGCATGAATCAATGCATTAGAATGCCTCAGAAGACGCACGACATCGTCAATAGAAAGGACAAAAATAAGAGGACCCAGATGACTACCCTGAGGCACACCAGACGTAGCCTTTATGATTCTATACCGAACACCGCGAAAGAGTACCTGATACGACCTATCAGACAGATACGACTGAATCCATCTCAAGAATAGATCTGGAAAGCCCAGTTTCCGTAATTTAAACAAAATAACAGAATGCGACAGTCTGACGAAGGCCTTGCTAAAGTCTGTATAAATGCAATCGGTTTGGAAATTATTTCTAAAACCACATATTGTCTTAGAGATAAACTCCAATAAATTTGTTGTAGTGGACCAGCCTGAAACAAAACCGTGCTGATTGGGCGATAGAATATTTTTACATTGCGGGGACACCTTAGAAAGAACTATCCACACATTGGGTATGCACGATAACTTCGCTATAGGTCTATAATTAGAAATCTCATTCCTACTACCTTTCTTGTGAATAGGAATAATGAAGGAGTTCTTCCACAGTTTAGGGAAACATCCACCATTGAGAGACCTTTGAAAGAGAATGCGAAGGGGGACAACCAAGACATCGGAACACGACTTCATCACCGCAGGGGGCACACCATCAGGACCCGAAGTAAAATCGAGGGCCAACTCATTAATATGAGAAAGAATGAGTTCATCCGAAACTAACGGAGATATGTCAGCTGCACACGAATGGCTGTCAATGTGCGCGAAGTTATCTATATCCGGTTCGAAGTTGGAAGATACGAATGCACCTTCAGAAAATGTGGCAAACATGTTACAGATCTCATCTGTATCATTGCTAGATTGCCCCACAAAGGACATGGATGTGGGGTAATTGTCAACTTTCCTCTTAGTGTTGACAAATTTGTAAAAGGTACGCGGATCAGTGAATAAATTTTCGCGAATGTTAGCAATATACTCCTCGTAGAGTACGGAAGAAAGTGTCTTGAACTCGTTGAAGCAAGCCACAAACCGATGGTGGTCCGATGGGTCCCCAGTCCTGAGAAAGGCCTTCCAGAGTCTGTTCCTCCTATGATCCTCAGTTCGCTGTTAAACCAAGGGGGTGAGGCTGCAGTCGACCTTTGACGCTCGAAAGGAACACAGGCGGTAAACACCTCAAAGATCTTGGCGTAAAACATACTAACGTCCACATCAATATTACCACTACAAGATCTTGGCGTAAAACATACTAACGTCCACATCAATATCACCAAGCAATCAGTCGCTGATCCCACACCCGGGACGACAGGAGAACCGCCATCACACGCGGCAGGATGCGGGAGAACACCCTCAGAAGGGTCACCGGGTCCACAGGCAGCCAACGCCGACAAAGAACCAGCTGAAAGTACGTCAGTCTGAGCCGTGGCGCCCAGTTCAGAGGCGAAGGAACCAGCGTTATCGCGGTAGACGGCAGCCCTGATGTCCAAGCCCCCAGCTCGTCCCTGACATGCCTGACACCGCGTCTAATGTCCTCTAAAATAGGCATCATCGCAGCGGAGAGGGCGGACCGCGGAGACGCCACGGACTCAGTATTACTCAGGTATGAATAACGGTCATCCATTGTGCCGGACAAAGAGCGAAAACTGGACAATAGTTCGTGGGAGCGGTAAAGTAACATATTCGCTTTTGAGTTAAAACCGTCCATACCGGCAAGAAGCGTGTCCATCTTGCCACTAAGGCCAGTCACGTCATCAGCAACGACCAAAAGTCCACCAAGATTTGACGAGATGGCGCCCATCCTGTCGGCAATCAGGGATTGGTCGCTCGTCAGAGAGGTAACTAAGTCTCTCATCAGCCGTAATACATGGCACAGCTTTATACTGGCGCATCCGGTGCAGGTCGTACGACTACGTCCCAAGCATTTCGCATGATATGAGCCGCCGTACACGCCGTCGCAACTTATCAGGTCATCCGCGACAAAATAGCACAATTTACATGTCGCCATCATAACGCAAAATCAAAAATTTCAAAGTCGTAAAGTCAAAAAGAAAAAAGTCCAAACCGAACTCTTGAACGAAAATGGAAAAAATGGGTGGCAAATGACGGTCAGCACTGTAGAAGCCACAAAGCACAACAGATTGCATAAACCCAAGCGATTAAATTAGTAAAATGCAACATTCATGCATCAACAACAGCAATCGCAACAGTCCATGCACCCACACGAGGAAGCAATAAAACTGAAAACACACAAAACGACCAGCACACAAAGGAAAACAACGAGAAATACCACCACAACAAAAAATCAAAACAAGGTTACAGTTCACAGTTATGTCCAATTGGACCAGTAGTAGCACTTGTTAACATTTAAGATGCTTATTTTTCAAAAATTATCGCAACACTTATTAAATGATTTTTCAACAGAGTGATCCCAACTGTCGGAGAGTGTGGTTCTTTGTTTCGGAGCTGGGGCGAAAAATTTTTAGAGTTCAAGTTTAGGTGTGAGGTGGGAGGTCAGCCATTTTGTGTTCTCCGAGTTTTTCAGGAAAAGGCCCATAAAAAAGGTGACTCTGTATTTTATATTTAAGTTTTTGTATTTCTGAAGGGAATTAAGACTTTTGGTGACAAATAGTGTTAATTTACGATTAGTATTCTATACTATGATGGTTTTTGATTTTATCAACGCCTGACAAGTTTAATTGCGCAATTTGTTTTAAAGCCAAAGTACTACTTTTAATCATAGCAAGAGCCAAAACAGGCTGAAACAATTTATAAACTAAGCTATTAGAGGTGATTTTGTTATTTTTCTTGGTTTTAGATTAGAAATTTCGGTGTGGTCGCGTTCCAGCGGAGAAAGCAAAAAATAACATAACGGGACAAGTGCATTCCAGTACTCGGTGCTTTGTGATGCTAAAATAAAAAAGGAAAATAACGGTTACAAAGATAAATTTTAACATTGTGTATATGAAACCAAACCAGGCTGTGAACGCAAGCCACACCAATTTCTTCATTGCTTTTCATTGTAGGCTGTTATCAATTTAATTGCAAAAAGACTCTGAGGATTGACGAATTTTATATAAAGTTGAAGTCTTAATATATACCTGACAAGGAATAGTACATAATTCAGGAATAAATTTATACTTGTAATAAGGGCGAAACCCGATAAGCTAAACCAAGTTCCTTAAGTCAGATATTTTAGTTTTATTTTCTTTTTTCTCCACTTTTGCAGGATTCAATAAGTAATAGGATAAATAAATCGAGTATTTATCATACTTTGTGGTATATTGTAAACAGCGCCTGGTGATCCGAGGGGTCTCAAAGTGATTTTTCTTTCTTTTTCGAGCAATATCGTCTCAGACCAATAACGGGGATATTTTGCTATATAATAATCACCACCTTTCCCTGAAAGATTGGGGATGGGGCGATCTAGAGAGACACCTGTGTCCCCCCGGAGAGAATAGGAGCGAAAGTGGAACAAAATTGAAGGAGTACGACACCCGAGCCCCGGGAGTTGGGGGAAGACCAGGGGAGGAAAAAGTAATACCTTTGGCGGGTGTCGGAGTGGGAAAACCAAGAAAGGATCAACTAAGATCAAAATCGAAGCTAGGGCAGGAGGGACCACGACTGGGAGGGTAACTGAGCACTTGAAATTTTCAGTTGGTATTTTTTTTGTATTAATCACTTTACCATACAAGGAATCTTGATAATCTCTCCAGTGTCACTTTTTTCGAGATGTTCGATTGATGTTTGGTTGAAATTTGTTCAATTTCTTGATTATTTTCACTCACTTTAATATTTTCAAATTTCCATCTTCCACATCAGAAACGGACACTTCTATGATAATAATAAAAGTAATAGTGAACTTTTGTGCAGGACGTTTTCTAGCTCTTCCTTTCACTTTTTCTCTCCATCAGTTCCCTGTGCGTCTCGTCTACGCAATTAAGAATAAGGCTCAATGCCCTTTAGGGTCAACATTTGCCGTTCCCTTCCTCAGAATTACTCTTTACATGGTCAACTGTCCCCGGCTATGTCGCGAAGAGTTTCTGCCGATGCGCTTCACATTCAAATCTTACCCGAATCGAATCAAGATGTTTTCCTTAAAAGAAGCTATTACAGAGAACATAGTTTTCCGCGAAGCTCTTGCCTATCACTATAATTTTTCTAATTTATATCATTTCTTTTCTTATCTGTTCGCTTAACACGAGAAGATCAAACCTATGGTAAGGATACCTCTCGATAATCAAAAAACTGTGCTAATTATCCTACCAGATGATGAGGAAACGGGTGTTCCTTTCACTGCTTTATTCACTTCCATTCTCTTCTAACTTCAACTTCACTACTTTGTTCAATATATTTTTCCTAGCCTTCTGTGCAATTGCACAGGGGATCTACCTAGTTATTATAAATACGCAAAAAGAGCTGTAATCAATACATAACTTGTAATGGGACTTTGTGTGGGTGTGATTTGGTGGCATCTGGGCTGCCAAGGAGCTGGCCGTGTAGGCCAAAGCTGAGACTCAAGTGAGCCTCATGCTCTAGACCGAGCCAGGCGGGAGATCTCACAGGAGGCACGGGAGTATTCCTCCTGACCTGTCACTCAGCCCTGATGAGAGGCTGATGAAGGACAGGAGGAAGTCTCACCCTCAGGAAGCCCCGCAATGGACCTCGTCCTAATGAGAGACGAGCATCCATGTCGAAGTCTTCCTAGAGGGCTGCTCCTGAAGTCTCCAGGCTTGGCCCAGTCGCTCCCTGAATTGAATGCTCGAGCCCAGATGCATCGGAGGCGCTAGTGGCGGCCGGCACGCTTGAAGGCTAGTTTGGCGGTGGCTGTGGGGTGGGTTCCGGGATTAACCTTCGCCTCCTCCGAAACGCCCATTAGACAATAAGAAGTATCGTGCCGAGGAAGGATGAGAAGGAAGGAAAGGAGGGTCAAGGATAGAAAGAGGAAAGCAAACAGAAAAAAGGAGGCCTAAAAAAATGAAAAAAAGAAAGAGATAAAATAATAAGAAAAAAGAAAAAGGGGGGGAAAAAGGAAAGAAGAAAAAAATGTATTAAAAGAAAATAGCCAAAAGGGAGGGGCAAAAGGGAAGCCCAGATTGAAGAAGACTCCCCCTTGGCCTGTCCCCATCCACCCTGTGACGTCCCGGTGGCCCGTGTTTTTGGACATCCCTAATGGTCCCTCGCTGAAACCTAACTGAAAATTATTTCAAATTCCGGGTGAGGAAGTTCAGAGTGGGCCAGCGAGCATAAAAAAACTTAGTTCGGCATATCGAAGTTCGTTATAATTCAAACGGGGTAAAGTAACAATTGACGTATAATCTAATTTCTTATCTACCTTAACGTTCAACCTTAGGAACACGTTAAGCTACTTGAAGTCTTTCAATATCCATTATAGCAAAATCAAACCGGGACAGAGTACGCGTACTTTCTACTAAGTATGTTGATGTAAATATAATCAAAAGAAATATTTTAGGTTGGGATACAGCGAAAAAAATTAACATAGAATAAATAAAAGATAATTTGTTGCAATATGCGTCTGTTATATAATCCGGATAGTTATCTGGAAACCTGTCTGCTCATTGTACAATAAGAAGGCTATACTGAACCTTACTCAACCTAGGCGCCTGTTCGTTTGGCCGTGATACGACTTACTCTCATTCAAATTTCAAGACAAAACTAAGTGCATTCGACGAATAATGTGCATCTTTTGCACAACCCCCAACAAAAAAAACCATGGTTCCTTCTTTTCTCTGTTTTTATTTAACGCATATTACGCGGACTATTTCCGCCATCTGCTACTCCTTCCTTTTCTATTCCGATAGTATCCAGGCCAATTCACATTTTATTGGTAACAATTCATCTTAAACTTATCCTTACACTGTTCTCTTACGGGTAAGCACTTTTACAACTTAATTCTAGTTAACACAAGAAACGATTTAAATATAGTCAGCTAAGACTGGCTGAAATGGGGACCCGCTGTGAGAGTCTTATAATAGCTCTGTTCGATATAGGTTCTGGGCAGATTACACAGGACTTGTTTCCCCTACCAATATGGCGGATTATTTAGCCCAGGGCTTGAAGTATATAAAACGATCTGGGACTTTAAAACTTGGATGACAATTCGACTTTGGCATGTAAATCGTCACTTTCAAAAGTAGCCTTTACCACAAAAACACTTTTCTTGACAAAAATCACGCAGTTTTCTGCCTGTTAGATGCACTGCCAATAACGTAGAACTAAAGAAATTACCTTTTAATTCTTTTCTTGCAGTCCGAATGGTATTTAGAGACAGTAAACCTATTTTGTTATTATTTTAGTTGAATTGTAACAAGCTGCTTTTTTACATTAAGCACTCACTTGAAATTCAAATCCTGAAGTGGCCACTTCCCACCCACTTTCAAATTTCCACATTTTCCACAATTATTTTGTTTTCACGAGAGGCACATCCACTGACACTGGCTTTTTTCAAAATTTAACGTCGCGAAAATGCTTAGATAAATTTATCTAAATAAAATCACTTAGCAGAGCGAATAAAAACCGCAAATTTTTAAACAAAAACTTGACATATCAACAAAATCGGGAAATGTCACCGGTTGTCAAAGTCTTACTCCACCAAAAAATGGGCGTAAGTTCTGGTCTCATTTCCCCAAGACAAGGTTTTATATTAAACGCACCTGTGTAAGTTCTCTGTAAGTTCTGGTCTTATATTAAACGCTTGGGTGTAGGAAAGGTCAGACTGGGACTTGTTCTAGTCATATATCGAACAGAGCTAATATCAATGATTCAAAAAAAGGGAGACCAGCTTACAACGAAGCCCGACGGAAACAGGAAAATGATTTCAAAAGAATAGAAATGTGAAGTTAATTTTAAATGGTTAAATCGCTAAACATGTAAGTGTAATCGCCGAATAAATTACAAATTATGAAAGTGTTAGAGACTTTGATTTCGACTTCCAACGCCTAATTCCATACTAGTAAAAGACAGTAGAAAATTATAAGCGAAACGAACCATGACTGGAATGAAGGAGATAAGTTCTGACGTTGGAGTCACTAATATAAGTTCCAAAAACCTGAGCCTTTATAAATTGTGAAAAATGCTTGTTTAGGATGCTAAGTTAAAAGGTTATTTCAGTATTCCTAAGAATATGCTAAGTTAAAAGGTTATTTCAGTATCTTAAGAAGTATCGTTCTCCACCAAATCGCTAATAGTAGTAAAAATTAGGCAGGCTACACATCAACATCTTTTTCCATAATACGTCTCTGATTTCGGGGAGAATGCACCAAAAAAACTTGTAATCTGAATCAGACTGGCCCTTCACCGGTATTGTTCCTTTTTTTGATTATATTTCTTGTGGTTTAAAAATCTTGAACTTACATTATTGTCCGCAATAGTGTTTTATTGTTTTGGTGATGGTTGCTAAATTTAGACGTGCGTTTTTCTCTGAACGGATACAAACTAAATGCATGGTTGCTAAGTTTTGTTATCATCAGATATTTCCTTGTTTTTGCTTTGCTCTTGTCTTTAGAATGCTATTGAAATTTTCCAGATATAAGATAATTGAATGATAGAAATGTAAATAAAATTATGTTGCTAGCGGCGAAATCAGGAGTTATCTCCCTTTTATTAATCTAAATGATGAATTCTTCCTCTGCTTTAAGTCATATCGAAGTTTTGAATAGAAGTTTTTTAAATAGAAGTAAAGTGGTGGCTGTGAGAATTACATATTCTTATACTATGTGAAAGATATTTAAATACTTGTATATATTTTAGGTATAACGCGAGCTTTTGAAAATATCAATTTTAAATTTCTTAAATTCACCTCAGACCCTCTAGGTAGAACACTCAAATTTTCTCGCAGTCCGGAGTCAGTTAAATTCATCTATGCTGGTGAAACTAAATTCTAGGTGTTCTATAAAACTAATTTAAATTCACTTTCAAGGAAATATTGCAAAATAAGCTCCACCGGCCTTCTTCTTTACCTGCCTCGTTATTACCGCTGATGACTGCTGTCGCCGTGGCTTCTCGAATAGGGTTGTTTATTGGATACCAAATGTTCCTTGCTCCCCGTAGAGAAAAAGGAGGGGGGGGGGGGGGGGGGGTTCGGGTTCTCACATCTCTCGCCTTCGGATTTCGGCGCACCGCTGCTCCCTCCTCCTCTACTGTCTCTCTCGCAGCTTTAGCATAATCTTTTTAACACCAAAATTTGTAGACGTTTTGTTTCGATTTGCGAATACCTCTAGCCCTGTCAACGCAAAACTTTAATTGGACTTCCATAATCACTTTCCACAACTCGGGAGAACAACAAATTTTGATTGCTTCTTAGAGTTTTTTCCCTCAATCTGCCTTCCATGCCCCCAGAAATGCAATTACAGCCAACAATTCGGATCTCTTCGCATCCTTCTCGGACGCACACATAAACACGTCCCGTATATTCTTCCGTACTTTTATGTATAACTCATACACTTCCTCAGTTTACGTCTTGGAAATAGTGGACGCCTAGACTTTTCCTTTTATGCTCGAAAAGTCCCGTATCGCGTCATCACTTGCACCAATTCCAGCTAGTCTTTTATCGAGAATATAATAAAGCTACCTATACATGCGCGAAGCAATGGGTGGTAGTGGTGGCTGGCGATCTGGAGAGTTCAGTGGACAAAATCTCGAACAGCGATGTGGTAACTCTGTAGTAGGGCAGATTGTCGCTATGCTAACCGAGTAGTGATATTCGATAGGGCAGAAGTGCTTTTTTTGGGTTACGGACGGCTTAATTTTGACAGACGCAAGATGTTTACGCGCGCGACCATAATAGAGGTCATAATTTCGTGGAAATCAATTTCAAAAATATTACGTTGGCTGTAGTTTCTGTATGAAATTAAAGTAAAATTCGTGTCAAAATATGTACTTTGACGTTCACTGTAGTTTCATCATGGAAATAATAACTAAAGGAAAGTTAACTTACCCCATGTCGAATGGGTATATAATGACGATGACGATGACTACCTTCCTATTGATAGCCTTTCATCCAGGGGATTTTTATTCCTGGATGCGGTAGCTTCCTTAAGCCTGCATCAAGTGAGCAATGTTGTAAATCTTCTAGGTAGGCAGTTGGGTCTTGTTTTTTCTTCTGACTCAAGCAACACAATGTCAGCTGTAGATTCGTATCATTCTCCTCTTCTTATATCGGTTTGCTATGAGCCCGGATCTAAGCCAGAGCGATGAAGTAAATTTCTTTTTTAACTTTCAAAAGGCTGACCTTGCTGACTTGTCGAATAGAATGGCCTCTATAGATTTTGGGGCCATACTCTCTAATATTGACATTGACGCTGATGTTGAAATTTTTTACGTCAAGATTGTCGAGGTTTTTGCCTCCTGTGTTCCTTTCGAGCGCCAGAGACTGTCTTCGGCCTCACCTCCGTGGTTCAACAGGGAATTGAAATCTCTGAGGAACAGGAAGAATAGGCTTTGGAAGGCTTTCCTCAGGTCTGGTGCCCCGTCGGACCACCAGAGGTTTACAGCGTGCTATAATGAGTTCAAGGCATACTCATCGGCTCTCTATGAGGAGTATATCACTGACATGCTTGATAAACTATATACATTAAGAAGAAAGTTGATAATTATCCTACATCTATGTTCTTTGTTGGGCGATGTAGCAACGACACGTACGAGATTTGTAGCATGTTTGCTGCGTTCTTTAAGAGCTCCTTTCAGCATTCTGATTTTGTACCGAATGCTGATAACTTTACGCATATTGACAGCCATCCGTGTGGGGCTGATATATCTCCGTTCATCTCCGATGAGATCATTACTACTCACATCAACGAACTGGCTTCTGATTTCTCTTCGGCACCTGATGGGGTGCCCCCAGCCGTTTTAAATCAAATTCTCTTCTAGAAATCTCTTAGCAGTGGGTGTTTTCCTAAACTATGGAAGAATTCCTTCATTATATCCATTCAAAAAAATTTAATAGGAACGAGATTTCTAACTACAAATCAATAGCAAAATTTTCTTGTATTCCCAAACTTTTAGAGTCTATAGTTCTTTCTCAGATATCTCCACGATGTAGGGATATTCTCTCGACCAGTCAGCATGGTTTTGTCTCGGGTAGATTTACAACAAATTTATTGGAATTTTCCAGTAAGACTGTGTCCGGTTTTGGAAATGGTTTGCAGACTGACTGTATATAGGTATTTGGAGGAGGCGGCGAGTCTTTCGTGAAGCTAGCCGTCAAGCGTGTTGGTTCAAGGTTCTACAACCAATATTTTGATGTATTAAATTTCATCATTACTGCTTTGAATTTTTCTTCTGGACGAACTGTCACTTTCATCGTTATTTATAATATCATCTTTATTTGTTTCTGCAAACTGATTACCATGGAATTTTTGGTTTCTAGGTTTTGCAAGGTGAACGATGGAAATTATTTTCCTTTTGAGTGAGTGATATTGAAAGAGATCTTAGTGAAGTGCTTGAGACGAAATTAAGTCAAACATGATGATGAATTTGAGAAGTAACTTAAGGAATGAAAGAGCAATTTGACAACCACAGTGGCGGAAATTTGAGAATTATTGAATATTTATTATGGTAAATCTAGGCGTGGCTCTATTTGAGATGACATTCGAATGAACCTTGTACTTTAAACTGAGCCGGCTCAGGCCAAGTATACTAATTTATTAGGATTATTTAATTTAGGAAGTTGCTAAGCTTAACATTACGAGATGTGCTGCAAAAACAGGAACATAGCCTACGTCTGAGAGATTTGTAACAGGTATCTTAATCTTAGACGTGCAGATTCTTGCTGTTTACTTAAGACACACTTTTATAACACCGAAATATAATTCTTCGAAAATAAATGTTGCATCACTTGTACTATACACATTATAGATCTGTGATCTGCTCTGCAGTCGATTATTAACCTATACTTTCTTTCACACTATTACCAGATATTACTGACTCATTAAAATTTTATTTATTAAATGATTCAAAATACGGTTCTTTAAAACTTTAAATATCACCTATTTGAAGCTATGCGCGATTTACCCGAATCGCTTCATTGAGGTGGAGTTGATGGTGTTTGTTTGAGTACTGAAATAATGTAAATCTTCTCTGTGATTATGCATTATGCCCCGAAATTAACAACACTAAATAATTGGCTGCAATTACAGAACGACTCTTATATTTTCAAAATGGAAAATTTGTGAAAAATGTCCAAATACTTTTCTTTTCCCTTTCAAACTCGACTCCAAACACAAATCGAAATACAAACTCTCGTTGCATGCATCATTTGTAATTTTCGCCAACCGTTAAACAAATTCAGTAATTTCCTTAGTCGGGTTATATACTGTGCAAGTATGCTTGCCCTACAGGAGGCAGGACTGTAGGACAAAAACCTTAAAAATCTTTAAGAAACCTTTTATATGCTAACAAGCACACTACACAAAGTTTTATATATGAAAAAGTAGTGCCATCTGCAATAATTGCGTAGTGTTTTTCTAGGCTGCTAGCAAAATATATAACACGCTCTCTAAACTGTTTTTATGAAAAAAAAATACACAAATCTACGTATTTTTTATTACATCTTGTAATATGGTGAAGTTCTGGTTGTATTTTAATTACGAGTTTATTAAATTATTCAATGATAAACGAGCTGCTTCACGCTAAGACTTATATTTGTTTGTTTTGTTTTAGGTTGAACCGTTACTGGAGGATGTAGCCACAAATCGAGGCGAAAACGATTTTTTTATTGATATAATTGTTTCCGAACCTCAAAGAGTTGGAGATGGCATGGGATCGTATTTGGCTTATAAGTATGTTTCTCAGAAAATATTTCTTTCGACTAAGTTATTATGATATATAGAATTAGCACGCACACTAACCTTTCCAAGTTCAGCAAAAATCAGTTTACCACGATGCGAAGGTTCAGTGATTTTCTTGGCTTGCATTCAATACTTTTGGGAAAATATATTCGTAGTGGGAGAATTATACCACCCGCTCCTGAGAAAAATTTAATTGGTAAGCCTTTGATTATTTAAATGCACCTAAACCTATTTTTACGTGAATTCCAAGTTGTGCGAATTATAAAAATATGCTTTTATTACCTTAATATAATTCTTTATTCATTGTTTCTCTTAATTTTCAGATTTGGAATAAACAAACTTTTTCTATGGGTTTTTTAGATTTTTTACGCGAATTTTTTGCGTGTCTGAATATTTATTTAGGAACGTATCTATCACGCAAAAAAAGGTTTTGGTGTGTATAATATGACTTATAATTACATTCTGTTTCTTTGGTTTTGGAAATTTATAGATTTTTTAAACATTCATATTTTGCACATAAGTTTTAGGATTTTGGCTTCTTTGTTGATGAAAATTTTGTTATCTTATATGATGCCTGTTCACAAGTGGATTGGAGTTCAGCAAAACCCTTTTACTATCTCTGAAGTGTTCCAAAAATAGTAAAAGGTATATCATAATATACGTACAGAGTGATCCCTTTTTGAGAGAAAAAAGAGATGCATTAAGTGGTGGTAGCATTACAAGTGTCTTTGGCTTAATTTAATGCAAAAACAGCCGGCGTTAATTGCGTTCATGTAGAAATAAGTTTCACGAGGGCATACAAAATCGAGTCAAACAAAAATATGCAAAATATAATTAACAGATACATTGTCAGCAAAGTAACAAACCAAGCGTATACAAAATCATGGTGTAGGTGATAATTATGAATTAGGGCATATAATTGTAATAGCCTTAGAGCAATAGAGGTCGATTATGAATAATATGCACAGTATCTGTATCCAATGTAAACAGCCATGCCAACCGAAACGGCGTCAGGTTCAAGTGACGTATCCGTGGCTATGATCGAGAAGCTGGCACGATGCAGTCCCGCCAGTCTCTCTCCCACAAAGGCGGCGATTTCCTCCCTATTTGATTGAGACTTGTTCTATTTTGCATCCGAAAGAATATTGATGTTAATTGAGAGACACATTAGCTGGACTGTAGTTTTCGCATCTTTTAGTGGTGCCAATAATCTCACCCAGGACTCGGTCATCGCATTCACAACCCAGTTCCTGGTCGCCCAGGCAATCCCAGGCATCGTCTAAGACAGCTATTGGTAAGGACGTCCAGCCTGTGCATCGCCGAAACGTTTACACCGGACAAATACGTTTGACAGTAATCGAGCTTAGACCTAACAAGACCTAACAAACTGATAAACCTACTTTGGGGTGGAAACCAGATTTCGTACTATTTATCATCTTTAAGACGTATATTTAAACCATTTTCCTAATATCTTCAGACGACCCAAACTTTGTATATATATATATATATATACATAAAGTTACATAAACTAGGGTTCCCGGCTTTACTCTTGGATTGGATTCGATCTTATTTGTCCGATAGATCTTATCAAGTACTTTTCCGGGGCTCTTGCTCGAGGGTGATTGAGGCCACCTCTGGTGTGCCTCAGGGCAGTCACCTTGGCCCTCTTCTCTTCGTCCTTTCTATAGATGATGTTGTGCATCTTTTGAAACGGTCTAGGATACTAATTTACGCTGATGATTTGAAGATCTTTTCCCACATTAATGATATTAGAGACTGTGCTTCCCTACAGGAAGACTTAGACATTTTTTATTCTTGGTGCGAGTATAATGACTTAGAGCTCAACATAGATAAGTGTGAAGTTATGTCCTTCTTTAGGAAGCGCGAATCTATCCTTATGGCTACAAATTCGCGTCGGACAGTATTCCTCGAGTGCAGTCGGTTTTTGATCTTGGTGTGAAGCTGGATTCCAAGCTTAACTTCGTTCCGCATATTAGTTTCGTTGTTTCTAGGGCGAATTCCATGCTGGGTTTCATCCAGCGATGGTCTAGGGAGTTCTCCGATCGAGGAGTCTCCCTAACACTATATACCTCGTTCGTTCGACCCCTTCTTGAACACGCATCCCAGGTATGGAATCCTTCTTATGCGGTACACATCGGTCGCATTGAGTCTATCCAGCGCAGGTTCATTAGATTTGTGCTAAGAGACCTCCCATGGAACAATCCCTTGATTCTTCCCCCATATCGTGAGCGACTTAATCTCCTTGGTATGGTTTCCTTGGAGGAGCGACGTAGGATTGCTG
>QYTT01056445.1:0-19888 GCA_006980735.1 Dasypogon diadema
TTTTTGTTACACACACAATTTTGTTAAGCAACAAGTGCAGTGGGGGAAACGCTTGGGAAGTTTATGACGCACTTCTAAAGTTATGTAAACATTTATGCCATTTTACAAGCAAGCGTGCCCTCTCTATTTCTTCTATCTCTATGAGCGTAATATCTGGTGAGTACGGTGGATAACATAAAATTTCCCACCACAAATTTGCGTTTCTCTTGTAACATGCGGCCTCGTATTCTCATGAAGGTAGGCCATTCCCGTCCTGTTTATCAAAAATGGCTGTTTTTTTTACAATTTTTCCAAAAATTTTTCCAGTTATTGTAATTTTGTAAAGAGACAAATAATGGGATTTGTATACATTTTATTATTACACAATGCTCCGTTTTTATTTATGCCGCTCAATCCATTCCTTGTGTGAAAGGATGCTGATGTACAGTGCAACAAAAGCCTCATCTTCTAAATGAACATAAGAAGTCACACTCCAAACTTTCTTTCCGAAATGAGAAATAAGTGGCCCACCCAAATCACCGTAGTAAATGAAGGAACCAGTAATTTTACGCACGCAAAATATATCGTTCCGCATATTCCTTACACCCAGACGGATTTTACATTCCTTTATATCTGTAACCCTCACTGCTGCTTCCCAAAGAATAACTGATTTGATGTAACTAATTACCGAACTTGCTCCCCATCCTACAACGATAGCGTCACTCTCGTCGTCAGGAATTTTGTAATCAAGATCTGCCAAGCTCACACCTTCACTTAAAGAAAAATTTCTACTTAGCCGCAGAAGAGCCAGATCATTACCTTCACCCACATAACCTGTATAGTTGGGATGAATTATTATTTCGCTTACATTTATGGCTGTGAAACTGCTACTATTATGAGGAAAAGGTTCAGCCCAAACAGTGATAATCAATGGTTCTTCTTCTACGTCGAAGCAATGCGCTGCAGTCAGCACAAGATCTAGTGCAATCAAACTTCCTCCGCAAAGCCAGCGTGGAACTGAATTAATTGTTTGTTCTATTCTTACCACATAGGGATACTCAGTCTTGTGAAGTTCCCTACTTTCTGCGTATATTACAGCCAGAAATCCTCCTGCTACAGGATTTGCATATCCAGCATTGAAGAGGCAGAAAATAATTGGCAGAATAAACTTCATCATTAAAGAAATTGAGACAAACTGTCTTTCCTGAAGAGTATACCGAGTTTATATAATCAGAAATAATAGACCTCAAAAAGTAACTGAGGTTTGAACAAGTGTTTTGCCACCAGCGTACAATAAGCAAATATTTCTAAATTGTTCAATTCCATGTGAATTTATTAATTTTCCTTGTGTTGGTAAGTTGTTTTTGAGTTTACTTGATGCGTAATTCCCAAAAATTCGAGCACCTCAGTTAATCTCCATTCATTTACGATTAGAAAAATCCACAGCGGTTGAATGTTGTCAGACCAATACAGTAAAGAGAGAAACTGTCCAATCAATTGCTTTAGAAGAGGTGTCAAGAAAGAAATTAGATACACAAAAATTAAGGTTTGTATATTTAAAAGAATGATTATCAATGAGTGAAATCAAAAGAGTCGATCAACTCATCGATTCAAATTGTAAGTGGACTCTAATTGAAAGTCCGCTCCGAAATGAGTCCGATCAATATTTGATTTCACTTAAATTTGAGTCCGATCAATATTTTAGTCCGCTCACTTCAATGGAAAGATGAAAAGACGAATATCTCGTGAACT
The DNA here is from genome assembly GCA_006980735.1 of Dasypogon diadema. NCBI lineage: Eukaryota > Metazoa > Arthropoda > Insecta > Diptera > Asilidae > Dasypogon > Dasypogon diadema. The sequence continues at coordinate 1,732 of QYTT01056445.1, forward strand.
AGACAAGATGTCGGTACGTGTTTGGTTTCAAATGAAAGGATGAGATGACCTCTACACGACACCGATAAACTGTAGCAATTGTAGGGCGAGGGTGTGTTCAAAAGCCCAATTCAAAATTTCCGTTGTACATTTTTCTGATTGGTTCAATTAAAGTGTTGTGGGTTAGGTTTCTGAGCACATTGTCAAATTTAAAGTAGAAAGAACAACGCCGCGAAAAAAGAAATATAAATTAGTGCAAATTATTGGTATCAGAAGCTTTAACACGAGCTATAACAACCTCAAAAATGCAGTGAGCGAATAAAGCTCAAGTTCATTGGTTGACTTGGTATGAATTTTGCGAATCGAACTAAATTTTAGGAAAGCGTTGTGTTTAAGCGAAGAAATTTTATTTTTTTTTATTAGAAAAGCTCAAAATATTCCCACATCTTTAGTTTCCTAAGGCTTCAGAGTTTTCTTTCTGATACAGACATAAAATTATGGATTATATGTATTAAAAGGAAATTGCAATCTTATTTCAATTTTAATTACATCCACAGAAAACTAATTCTATCTAACCATAAATGGCAAAAATGAAACCCAAATTTCAATCGTTTTCTGGCAAAGGACAATCATTTTTTCCTACTCTGCATAAATCCTTGAAGCATGGATGAATCCAGGACTGTAGTTGTTTGGACAGTTCAAGAGCTATGCGCCTTGGGTAGTCCACCAAACTCACAGAGGGATATTTTTTGGCCATCACTAAAAAATGGTTCCTTCTGGCTTGATTCTTATCTATGAGTGATTTACAGATTGTTGCTCTGTGGATCTTACCGGATAGTTGATGATGAATTCATTTTTCGAACTTTTGGATTTTTTCCATGACTTGGAGTTACCGCAATGTGGCCAACCTTCAACTTGCATTTTAACCAACAACGTCTAATAATATTTGCCAGATTCTGCCTGCATGCCTGGATCCGACTCACTAAGGGTTTAAAGGACCTCGTTATCGATCAGGGCAGTCTCCATAACTTCGGCGAGTCAGAGTTGCTTACGTTGTGCATTCCGAAGACCTTTAACAGGGTCTAGCATTCTGCCCTTTTGACTAAATTCTCAGCATTTGGTCTTGACCCTTACGTCCTTACCTTACCTGAATTGGAAGTTTCATTTTTGACCGTATGTGTTACTTTGAGCGGTTTCATCTCTAACGCCTACATTATCGACGCCACCGTTTAGGGCTCTGTATTGTCTCCCACTCTCTTTCTGTACTTCACCAATGACCTCTTATCTCTTACCTCCAATTCAGTTTACAGCTTTGTAGATCACAATACTCTTGAATTCGCGTCCTCGTTCGAATCAATGGGTGAATTCCGCCGTAATGCCACTGATAACAATCGAGCACGCATGATTGGATTACTTAACGATGACATTAATAAAATTTTCGTCTGGGGCAAGACGAACCGCGCCGAGTTCAACTCATCCAAAATTCAAAGCTATTAGGTTTCCCTTAAAAGAACTCTGAATCCCTCTCCACCTCTCTTCGTCAATGGGATGCGCATTTCTGATTTTCCTAACTTTAACATCACGAGGGTTCAGGTATCTAGCAATCTTAGTTTGGACGAATTACGTCTTTGCTATTGCAAAGAATGCAATGAAGTGCCTGGGCTTTCTGCGGCATTCTACGAAACACTCTACTCCATACAAGCTACCGCTCATATTCAAGGCTCATATTAGACACAGACTTGAATTTAATTCGCATATTTAGGCAGGATCAAGACGTTCTGTATTATACGCTTTGGAAAAAGTTTAAAAAATAGCTTTCAAGATCATTGCAGCGATGAGATTACTTCTAAAATCAATTCCCTGGGGCATCGACGCACTTTTATCACTACTATAGGAGACATTGCTCCAACGAAATCCCTGGGTTGATTCCTTGTAGATTAATCCCTACGCGTGATATCCGCGCTTCGAACTGTCTTCACCCTATCGTCCTTGAGACAACAACTGTACGAATGTGAAACAGACTACCGTCTTCTGCTTTCCCTTAAGACTACAGGCCGGAACTATTCAAGCAGAATGTGCACCGACACCTTCACTCGACGTCCTTATTCCTTTCCTCCCCTGACTAATTTCCTTACCACCAAGGCTGTGCTATATTATCATAGGGTATCCCCTGAGCTTTGAAATGTATCAGCTTACCTTCAGACAAGAAGATCGATGTATGATCAGGTCTTTACTGTATATTAAATCATGCGGAAGTAGTGGAAGCATAGAGAAATATTGGCGGCTATTCTCAGCACGGTGGAAGTACCTCCAAAATTCGATAATATATCCCGATTTATCATTTAAAGTCTCTTAATTCACATCGAAGATAACATCTTCAAACAGTAAGTAAGCAAGGACTGAGAATTCTGCAAATATCTCGGAATATATCTTAGCTTTGCCTTTCGAGGGCCGAGGTTAAAATCGTCCCTTTACCAAGTTTAAGATTCAAACTAGCATTTTTACATTAATCACACCATAAGTTCGAACGTTAATACGATCCCATCGAATTACATAATCTAGCCCCAAACTTGTGGAAAATCTGACTTTAACAAAGCAACAAAAGAGTCCTGAACTACATTTATGGTTGAATTTAGGAATCTATTGAAAACTATATGCAATTGTCTGAAATCCCAATAAATAAAAATCATTTCATGAAATCTGGCAGACTTCACCGTCCCTGTTAGTCTTACGTAATACCATTACGCAACCTTTGGGTAAATAAGTCAACAGAGTAAATGTGAATTAAATAATTTGTCTAATTTGATTGTATATCTTGCAATCTATTGAGAGGACTTTAGGTTTAGTGTGCCAGTCAAGGCACGAATCTGTTGAAGTGAAGAAATCTTCAAGAATCGTGCAGCACGACGGTAACATAAAATCCGCACGAAAATCATCCCACATGAAACTAAAATGGGGGGACATCTGCTTGATCGTGAAAATCTTGCTTTCTAATTATATGTAAATACCCAATTCCTAAAAATAACAATTTTTCTCATATTTTATAGCTGTATCATCACTGTTTGTTTGGAATTCGCTACGACTTCCTGTGTGCGAATTTTACTGCATTTGACCAGAAAACATTTATATGCCATTTCGTTTCTGAAGTAGATTGTAAAAGTTCACCAAAATATTATTACAGGTAATTTGTAAAATTGTGAAGTAAATCTAGGAATAAACAAGGAGTTGATTCACAGAAATGATGCACTCTATCAAGCAGCAACTTCCTCTACAACAACAACAACCACCACTACACCTGCCCCTACAGAAGCACCAGTAATAGCTGCAGCAGGACCAACGGGTAGACCACGTCCTGGTCATCGTAGAAGGCCACTCAGACGCCGCAGACCACAAGTAGATTATTACTATTACGATGATGATTATGATGATGACTACTTTGAGGAAAGAAGAAATCGCCGCAGAAAACAAAGACCCCGGACTAGACAACCAGACTATGATGATGACTACGATGAACGTCGCGGATTCAGCGAAGATGATCGGTAAGCACATTTCAATAAAATCCTTTTATATATACAATTCCCCTAATATATGTTTTGCAGATACGACAAAAGACCGTATAATCGTGATAGACCAAGGGAGGACGACGATGGTTATGATCGACGAAAGCCTGAAAGACCAAGAAACCGAAATAGGTCAGGAGAAAATAGGCGGGTGAATGAAGAAGACCGACTTGATCGTCCTAAACACGGAGACAGACGGAGGCCCAGTGATGATCGTAGATTACCCGCAGAAGAGCGTAGATTAGGAAATAGTGAACGACGATATTCTTCGGACGAAAGAAGAAGTTTCGGAGAGGATCGGCCTTACTTAAAGGAACGTAATAAATCACCAGAAAACAGTGAGGAAGAAAGTGATCCCCGACCAGGACGAAGGAGATATAATGGAGATCGCCGGCCAATTTATGATGATGATGATCGACCTAGGCGACGAGATGAAGATCACCCACCGAAGAGAGACAAAGATGAAGACCGCCCCCTAAGAAAAAATACTAATGATGAAGAAGATACAAGGACTCAAAAAGGTGAAGATAAAGTTCTTGTAAAACCATCTGGGACAAGCAGTTTAAGTACTTTATTTGGACCAAGAGTGCCACCAAAAGTAGGTCGTCCCGTTCCGTCAAATGAAAAGAAAAAATATGAGTATACAACCAGAAAACCGACCACTTCCGCACCTCCATCTGATGATGAATATTACGATGAATACGAGGACGAGCCACCTAAGAGGCCTCTAGCCAAAGAGGAAAAAGTAAGCAAAACAGATACAATTTTACCAAAAAGGCCGGTGAAGCAAGATCAAAGGACTAGATACGAAACGATTCGCGAAAATGAAGATAAGATAACCGAGAAGAGTAGTCCTAATATTGCAATTTTTAACCAGAGAGAAAACAGTAGGCGGCCATTTAATGCAAGAGTAAAGGAGGACACAAGAAATCGATATGACATTGCCAAAGAAAGTGGTGATGAAGCGGAAGAGCAGGGTGGTTCTAACTTAGGTTTAAAGCAGCGTGATCCAGAAAAACGTCCTTACACGTCACTAGAACGAGATGACTCAAAAAGTCGTTATGAAACAGATCGTGAAAGCAAAGAGAAAGAAGAACCTATAGAAAAACCTACACAGAAATCCAAGTATAGACCTATATTACGGAGTTCATACAGAGGACCACCGAAAAAGGATAATTCACCTGAAGTAAATGACGATGATATAGATACGGATTATAGAGATCGAATCAGAAGTCACACAAAAAATACTTCCGATTCGCGACCCAATTTAGACATAGAGAGTGATACAGACGAAGCGAGAGTTCAAAGTGCAACGCGAAAAGAAGTTCTACGTATGGAACAAGATGATGAACGCGAGAGTGTCCAAACCGCGGCTATACAAAATGAAGAATTAGAGAAGCCAACCAGCGCGGACAAACCAATCAGTGAGGACGAAGCAATCAAGGAAATTCGACCAATTGTAAGAATTGTGAAAAGACCTTTCCTGCCATCTCGCGGTGGTAGCCCTTATCTGCCACGAGGATTGCAACCTGTAGGTGTGGCACAGAAACCTCAAACCACAGAAAGTACGCCGATTGATATGGGTTCAACGGTCTCTGGGGTTAGATTGCTTGAACATGCCGCACCCCTAGTACGGGGATCAATAGATAATATCGACGATGACTACCCCCAACCACATCAGGGGCCAAGAACTACACAACAACCACAAATTGACCCGCCGAAATCTTCTTTAGAAGAGATTTATGAAAACGAATATGACGTCACTCTAAACGATGCCTTAAATCCCACACTAAAACCCTTGTCTCCAAATCGCGGCTACCCCAGCGGCTTTTCACATGCAAACAAATTTGATAATAATCGGTTCTCATCACCTGCAGGATATAGTCATAACAGTGATTCATACTACTCGTCGTCAGATGTCAGAAGCAGCGCCGTAGAAGCTCCACATGATAGTAAAACGCTTTCAAGTAGCTCTAGAAGATCACATGATTATTACGACGATGAATATGAATATTAGGAAAACTACTTGGCATTTTAGATATTTTCAGATTTCCGTTAAAATTGTTGTAAATATTTTTTTAAAAGAAATTCAAGTTAGGTAGAATAATTTCATGCCTGAACGTTGTCAGAATATTTTCAAAATACTCAAATGTGGTGATAGCAAGAGAAGAAAAGAGAAAGGAAGAAACAGTGGAGAAACTCTTGCAGCAATTTTTATTGTAAATTATTTTTTTTACTTAGTAGTTTTCTACTGTCCAACGTAAATCTGTAAAATTTTGTAATTTTCGATTTTTTTACAAGAGACTTGACCGAGGTAGAAACTAATAAAAAGAAAATGTTACATTTGTGTGTTTTAATCTAGAAATCCTAAAAATGGTTCATCAATCATTAGAAGAGCTCCGTTAGTTAGTATATAGTGGGATTTTTTTGGCAAAAAGGCAAATTTAATGTAATAGTAACAATCAGTTGCTTGATCGACTTGTTAAGGGTAGTGCCTGTAAAAAGGGGTCCCCAGCTGCTTCTCGAGCAATATTGTAAATGAATTTCAAATTTCTAAAGAAAGCACAGATGATCTCGTTTACTATGGGTAGAGAATTCCCTTCGAGAATAAAAGACCGAAACCAAAGTAATAAAATGGTTAAGACTAGTAAAACTCTTCCAGTGCCGAATTATTTCAATTATGACAATAATTAAAATGCACATGCACTTAAAAATTTGTTTTAAAATTCTGCAAGTAAAAAAGTATTATAATCGAATGTGCACCTTATAGTTTAGCAATTTATCCACAATTCGATAATAATCTTTAGTGATATTAATAGTAGATCATGAGAAATGGAAGGTATTACTCATATTTAATGACAAAAAGCAAGTTGAAAACATGTTATCACTTTCAATGTATGTTAGATTACCTGCAAACAGTGATGGGCTAATTGTCTACACAACGTAAGTTATGCCATTGTTGACACGTAAAAAATGACACAGTCTTCATCGCGATATTTCACATAGGCAATGTAATCTATGTCAACAATGTACACAAAGAATATAATATTAATTAAATTCCCAAAAATAATTCATGAACATTTATTTTCTAATATACCTATTTATTTTACTATATTTTATTTTTCTAACTCTTTATTCGTCTTTCCTGCAAGTTTACACCTTAATTTTCTCCACGCGGAGACTTACTCAGCAGAACTCCAGAGATTGACGCGGCGACTTACTCCGCAGAACTCCAGAGATCGAGAAGCCATAAAGGTAGTTGGCCCTGGTATCTCGGTATTGTTGTGTGGGTTTTACATCAGGTAGAGAAGAATTAAGTAGTCTGCAATTTCTAACTGCTACAAATCATTTTTCGGAATGATTTCGGAGTGATTTGAAAATTTGAAATTTAATTATTTAAATATATGTATAGTCGCTACAAAGACCATGTCTTAGCATAACCTTTACCGCCCAAGAATTCATTTATTGCATTTCTCAATTTTCATGAAACCTACAAAGCTTTAGTAGAGCTGCTCAGATTCTATAAGATGGTGCAAAAACTCAGTTTTCAGCTCAAAAATTGAAAAATTGCCGTAGAATTTGATATAAGTAAACCAAATAACTCGTTTTTAAAATCTAAAAATTACTTTTAACTTTAAATCAAACTAATGACAATTCAGAAATGCGGAGAGATACGTAGATATTAAAATCAAATGAGAGATAATTTTTCGAGGATTTGAGAATAATTCTACATTAGTAGCAAAGTTATCAGAAAATACAGTTATTTTGGGAGAACAACACATAATTGCACCGGTTCTGTGTTAACCCAAGTGATGACTCTTAGTACTTCCTGCACTCCATCAAGAAACAAGCTGATTACAGCGGCATTTAGTTTCCTGGTTTAAGTATTTTTTACATCTCACAAAGATTAAAGATTAAATAAAAATCTAAAAACTGGAAATTTTTTCCTCTAATATTGGGGAAGCATTCCGATCATTATGTCTTTTTTTAAACAAAAGATTATTAATATTAGTTAATTTTAAGGAGATCTAAGTTTTAAGTTCTAAAGAAATCTGGAAGATATAGCAACCCACAGAAACTGCAGCTTTGCTCATCAATTTCTAAGGGGAAGGAATTATCCTAAGGGAGCAATTACGGTGTCCTCTCGTTTCTTCTGGTTCAAAGAGCGGCAATTGCAAGAGTGTACAATTCTTCAGTATATATCGTTTTTGCACCTGCAGATTTTGTAAATTTTTCATGTCCTCTTAACGACTTTTTAAGTTGAACCTAGGTGGTAAGCTGATATACAGCGCTGAGGATTCACTGTTCTATTATTTGCTTTTTTTCTTTTTTACTTTTTTAAGATTACAATATGAGTAACAATAATAGACTTATCAAATGTTACATTGTTTACAATAGCCCTAAAACTGAAAACTGCACTTACCTTTTCCATTATCCCATTTAATGTGGAAAAATTACACAACTAGTGATATTATAATGAAATTATTTAGCACCTTTTTTTAATTGCAAAATGAGCTGTGGTACGTAGCAAGCATGTAAATATGGACATTGTCTACCAAAAATTTACATTATCTACCAAGAGTTTACACTGTCTACGTAGAATATGCATTAACAGCTATGAGTCAGCCCTGCTTAAGGTAACGTCGGAAATTCGTAGAGCAATGGACTCGGGTTATATAAGTATTTTGACACCGCTCTATTCCTCTGAAGCTTTTGACAGCGCAGATCATCAAATCTTACTTAAAAACTCCAAAAAAATTTCCATTTTTAGGGATCCGTACCCAAAGGGTGCCAACGGGACCCTATTACTAAACCTTTGCTGTCCGTGAAGCTTCTTAGTTGTCTTTTTGTTGAAAGGGGTGGTTCAATTGCTGGAAAGGGATAAGAGAATATGGGAGCCACGTGGTCTCTTTACAATGCAGAGGATAGACTACGAAACCTATTAGAATTCTAAACAAATACATAAAGGAACCTAAGTTTTTATTTATTAAATTCTATATAATTATGTAGCAATTTTCTCATTTCTCAAAAGATAAAAAAAGAAAGTGAGGAAATCATCCAATCGCCAAGCCACGAAAAATAATTTCCATTTTTTTAAATAGGCATGCATAACTTTAGCACATGGTATACTAAACTTTAAATTTTTATTTTTCTGTCTTGAAGCCGGGACCCTTTGTTCTGTCTTTTTAAGTACAATCGCTACTAATTCTCGGCGTGTACACCATCCCCTTTTTCCTGTTCTAATGTTTTTATTTTTAATCTAGTAATCTTTTCACTATTTTATATTAAAATTCACTGAACTTTTTTTCTTTTCTTCAACACTCTTTCCAATAAAAGTAACTCTGTTCCTTTAAATTTTCCTTGCACTCTCTATTTCGAGGAGGCAATATCTATAGTTAATCTATTGCTTGACATCCTGATGGAACCAAAACAACTTTATGTTCGGGAAGTAAATCCGATGATCAAACGTCTTGCGGCCGAGGGGTAAATCTAATTGGACCAATTTGAAAACAGAACCTATGGTAAAAGGAGAATTCAGATTCCAAAATAAAAAATTAGGCGGATGTGTTGAGCTTGTAATCGGGTTTTATTGAGATAACCAAGGTCCCAACTATTTTCACTCCAATTATTTATTCAATTAACCTGGCTACTGTAAATTTAGTCCGGTCGTTCTTAGCTTAATGCTTATATAAAGTATGTAAATTCAAAAATTTCAGCATGCAAAACTTAAGTACCCACTTAACTATTCGATTAGCCACCAGATAGGATCCCGTTGAAGTCTCTCTTCGGTTCTCCGCACATTTTCCCAATTTTCTGTTTTCTGGCTATGCTTTTTTATCCTGGTAACATAAAAATAAAACAGTGTGAGTCTTTTAATTCACCTCGCTGTAGCTTCTTATTTTAAGTTTTTTCTTTCTTTTTTTTGAATTTTAAATTTTTGTTTTTACCTTCTGCCTTTTTCGTGCCCGGAAATCGTCATCCACCATCGGATTAAATTTTTCTTCCCCCTTCCAGAAACCAGATGGCATCCGATTCAGTTAGGAGTTTTTGTTCAATTGCTATTACATATTTCTTGTTTTGTTTGAGTATTGTACATGTATTGTATTGAGTTTTGAGTATTGTACAAAAAATTTAAATCGTAAACTAAAGTATATTAGGAGTACGTAATATCAGATTTTATACTTCATTGCCATAACCAAATCAATTCAATTCAAACCTTGTTAATCATTTTGTTACATCATAGGAAAAGAAATTCTACCTCTTTTACATGTTTTACTATTATCTGTAAATGTTAATGCTCTTGCGTTAACATTCTAGTTCTAAATTGCAAAATTGAAATCCATTGGAGCAAGCTGTCTAGTTATATTTAATATACAAGAAGTGTTAATAATTAGTGGATAGTAGGGGAGAGTGGGGCAAGACGGGGTTGTGAAGTAAGACGGGATACCCGGTTTATAGCCTAAACTATACACAATTCTTGAAAAGAAAAAAATTCATATAGACGCGCCTATCCCGCTTCCCCTCAGTCGCTTGACAAGCATCGCAGAGGAAAGTCGCGTTTGGACGTTATCTATATATTAATTATACAAAGAAAGCTCCCGGTTCCGTATTTCAGCCACTTTTTTTATATGGAGTTTCATCGAGCTTTTCTTGAAATTTTATAATGGCAACACAGATCCGCATCAGTTCGGGGTTGTGTTCATTACTTTGGGGTTGCGTTTCTGGGTAACTTTGGTGTTAAGTTCGGTGTTTGCCACCGATAAGCATGCAATACATGAATTTATTGGAACTTTTTTCATTTCATTATTCTGCATGGTAAAATATTTTTCAAGTATCTTTTTATTGCTTCATTGCATGGGAAAAAAACGCTCTTTGAAACTTAAGGTGCAAATTGAGGGAATATATAAAAACGTTATGTCACTCATATACCTTCAATTTGTGCAATTGCACAGCGGTCTCCAAGTAAAATTAAAACAGGTTTTGACAAGCTCTTCTATTTTTTTTTTCAATATTTTAAGCGTGTGGCAAAAGTATCGAAGAATCAAATTATTGTAACAGATTTAAGTGTCCTAAAAAGTGTGAAAAACAAAGATTAAGGTAAGAAATTTTAAAATAATTTGCAGTGCACCCTTATATTTTTTAATAATTTTTATTCATTAATTCACTCAATGAGGCAAGATGGAATATATTCAAGGCTAACATCCAAAGATATATATTATGAGAGTGATAATGATTCCGACAATACTGAATGTCTTTACTGCCGTGGTTGAATAAATTGAAGGTTGAATAAATTGCCTGAAATGCAAAAAATGGGCACATTGTGGTTGTGCTGGAGTAAATGATGAGGGCCATGAGGCACTTCATGTTTGTTATTGTGTGTACCAGACTAAAGATCACTACTTTGTAATTATATTTTGAATTAAGTATTTTTTGAAAAGTTTATTCTTATTAAAAAATGTTGATTTAACGTGCCCAAAATTATATTCTATGTCTTTTCGTTGTATTTATTCCACACCCAACGGGGTACCCCGTGTTACCCCGCCTGTAGGGCAAGATGGGGTGAAATGACTTTTTTCATTTAATCGTTAATTACGCTAAAGATAGTGAATAAATGTTACCTTTGTGTTAATTACTTAAAAGATTGGTTACCAAAGATTAAATAAAAGCTAGAAATATTTTTGTTTCTATTTAAATCTGGATTTTATTTAACATCAAACCTTAACTCTCCCCTATTAGTTTCGAAATCTACAGAAATTTTTAAGCTTTATTTGATGAATTTTTTTTTAAAGAACTCATTCTAAGGATGGTCTTGAAGGGTTGGTAGGTCTAGGCAACGGAAAAAAGGTCTAGGTCACATAATAAATCCAGTGTCCTTATTGGCATTCTGAAACTAACAAAAACTAAGGCAGAATCACTAGCTCTTGGATTCTAATATACGACACACACAAAACTCTTACGAAAACTCTTGGGACCGTTACAATATATGCTGTTTTTCATGCATAAAAAAAACAGCACAAGAAGAATTCGAGTTCATCAAATAAGCCACCTATACAGGTAAATTGTGACCTTAAATTAGAGCTCACTTTAAGTTTGGAGTATGAACTTCATAATTCTACAAAAAACTGCCTTTTGCATTTAAAATTTAAATAAAATTAAAAAACTTACGGTATTTCTACGCTATATATAAACTAGAGTAATAAAAGTAGTAAGTAAAAGTAAGAGAATGTAAACCAACTAGCTTTACAGTAGGTGTTCCCAGGTATAGCCCCTTTTCACTAAAAAAGTTGAATTAAAATTCTCCCTGACTTCGAATTTTTTCCAGAATTTACATCACAATCGCAGTACTTACACTTTGTGCGGTAAGCTTAAATATTTACAGCATGCAAATTAGATGTAATGCAATTTCGTGCACAAGTTGAAGGAAACGTTGCATGGGTAATGCCATTAAGGACACATACAAGGCGCACTGAATTTTCTTAGCCGGAGAAATTGAAGACGACATATGGTAAACTCTTGTTGCTTTGTAGGATATCGTCACCGGAAGTATTTTCTGCATGGTTATAATGTTCTTTCAGGGCAGGTGTTATTGTAGCAGATTCGGTTATTAAATAAATTTCGCAAACTGAGCGTTAAAAATTGTGTTAGCAACGTGTGTAAGTTAATTATTTAAATTATAGTAGCTTTAGAAAAAAAACTTTGATAATTTCGTTAGGCTATTATATAAATGTGTATTTACATATCACGTATTGTGGTTATAGACGTATGTAAAGAATAGTTAAGAATGTCACAGTTTTGAATATAAATACTGCAAATTAAGAAATCTTAGATGTATTTTGCTTTTTTAAAGATTTGTTTCATGTTGTAGGACCGTTCTAATCGTTGCCATCGGGATTTTTGCGGAAAATCTTCTTCCCTAGTATTCTACAGGAAATTATATCAGGATTGCTTTATGAACTAGCGAGAATGCTATTCGTACTGGTAGCAAAGAGAACTCTGATATTCTTTAGCTAATTTCTAGAAGATTTAGTAATAAATTGGTTCCTTCGTGGGATGAGTTCTTCAAAATCGGTTGAAGAAGATCTATCAACAAGAATTTAAAAAACTTTTTTTTTGAGCTTTTCGATCTGAAGGTAGGACAATGATCTCGCCGGTATGGGCCAGGCTTGGTCCCTCATGCCGTGGACACTCTCTAAAATATTCGAAAATCTTACCTTTATTGACTTATTTTTAAAAACAAGTACGAATTATATGGGAGCAAAAACAATTTTGCAAAGCCCATATGAGGAAATATTTCCCAAAAACTTTAAATTTAAAAAAATAAGAAGAAGAACTTTGACTTAAAAATAAAAAGAAAAATTTTTAAATGTTAGCAAATTGTAATGTTTGAATTTTCCATGAAATTTTGCAAATTTTGCGGACACCTGTCAAGGTATAAAGTTTCTTGACCTGAGGTGTCTGTGAATGCTGTACAAGTTTGTTTTATTCTATGTTATGTAGCCTCTTTTATGTTTTTATGTAGTTAATTTTTGTCTGTGCACGAAATTCTGGGAATATTTATGTTTTTATTACCTGCTGTTCTTTATTTTGTTTATTATTTTTTCCTCTATCTTTTTTTTTTTGTTTAATCTATTATTTTTATTATTATTATCTATACATTTTTTTTCATTTAATTATTATTATTATCGTAGTCTTTATCATTTTTATTTCTTTGTTAGTTTTGTTCCTTTTTTTACCTATACAAATATATATAAGCTCCAGAACTTAATTTTGTAATTGTTTCTAATAAATTGAATTTATTGTTACCATGCAGAAATAAAAAAGAAAAACGATATACTGAATCTTCTCTTAATTGCTTGAGTTCGAAGGAGTTTTCTGCTCAAACTAAACTTTTAAATGCTCTGGAGATTTTTTACGGCATGTTCCTCAGAAATCAAAGAAAAACATAAACAAAAACTTAAATTTTATCATTAAAATGAAATTCTCATGATGAAAATAGAGCCGTGGATTAGGTTTTAGTACAGAAACTGAACTAAATGGAACAAGTACTTGAGTTTAATGCACATGAATAAGTACTTAAAATCACTTCATGTGGGCATGTAGGTATTTAAGAACTTAAGTTGTGCTAATATAATCGTCTCAGAAAATTGCTTTTAAGGACGCTTAAGTTCTGAGTATGAACAAGTTAAAAATGCAGACAAGAAGAATCCTTCTAAAACACTACTGCTGGTACCTACAAACTTTGGGCCTGGAGCATTTAAAGTACTCTACTCTACTCTGTGGAGTGGTAGTTATCCAAAGAAGGTACATCGGAACTTAGAACTAAAATTCCCTGAAAGAAGTTTTGCCTGAAAACTGCTGCAAGGCAATGCAACGGGTAAATCCACTTTTACAGAAAACATTCCTCTGTTGTTGCATTAGAGAAATTTGCCTAATGATTTTACTGAAAAACGGAGTGGAAACGCCACTTTTCAGGACGAGTAATAAGTTCTTTACATTTACCTTTAAATGGATTGGGAGATAAGGAGATTTGAAGTTATTTTTCGGAGTGGCATAGATCTAATCCTTAAGCGTGATCAGCTACCCATTCACCACATTAATGTAAGGCATGAAGCACTGGAATTCTCCTATTCATGTTGAGTTCTTTCACTGGTCATCTTGGATTTGAAGCGCCACTTGAAGGCATTTCTATAACCCATCTCGGTCTTGCGAAATTGAAATTCAGCAAAATGCAAGAAAGGCATGAAATATTCATTCTCGATTTCTATTCAAATTTCATACAGAAGTTGAAGCTTTTTCAATTTTCGGAACGTACGTAACACTGTCCTCCTAAGGGGTTCATCGTTGTGACTGTGAATCAGCCCTAGGTCTCATGGTTCCAATGCGATGGCTGCTAGTTATCAAAAAAATTGTCGAAAAGTAAGATATAAATTCGGTTCGTTTCCATTTGGTAGCTCTCCCTATTCACTGCTATCATAAGGCTCATGTGGAATCTATAATATTCAGAGGGCTTTATAATTTCAGCATGGATGCACTCTACTCTACTTCACAGATGCATGTCCTTGTACTATTCCCAATTGTGCAAATGTACATGACCTGAATGATAGCGGTGAATTCTTAGAAATAATCCATGAGCCTGTATTTCCCGGAAAATGGTTCTCATGAATTTTCAGAACTTTACACGTGTGGGCACGAAATCTGTCCATATATCTTATTTTTCTAGGTACCTGCCATTGTGTCCTGGTTAGTATTTCGGATTTGCTTCTTGAAAATTCCAAAATTCATACATAATGCATTTGAATTTATTATTTCAGACGATTTCTATAGCTCGAATACAATATTTATATTTTTTTTCTATTCTACATTAACAGTGAGCAAATAAGAGTCTCATAGAATTGGCAGATAATTAAGATACGATTACATTTATGTAATAATATTATGTAGCTTGGGAAACTATTAATTTTCCCTGCTAAGATGTGAGGTCATCCCGATAGTGGTGAGATGGTTAGATAACATGTTGAGAGACAGGGCAATCAGGATTCAGACCGGTCATGCGAGGGTTAGAGGCAGGGTAACGAGAGGATGTCCGCAGGAAGGAATGTTGTCTCCTTTTCTGTGGAATGTCGCAGTTGACTCCTTACTCTCCACGCTGGAAGAAACGGGGATTCACGTCATTGGCTATACGGATGACGTAGTATTGGTGGCGAGGGGGAAGTTTATGTCCGCTACCGCTGACATCATGAGGAATGCTCTCCGAGTGGTGGAGTGGTGGTGTGCGGAACAGGGCCTCACTATCAACGCGAAAAAGACAGAAACTATAGTCTTCACTAGGAGGACTAAGGATCTGGATTTTCCACCGCTTACGTTCTTTGGATCTGAGATCAGCGTTTTCAGAGAGGTCAAGTATCTGGGGATATACCTTGACTCGAGGCTGATCAGGAAGCATCACGGTGAGGAAAAGATCAGGAAAGCGAAGGTGGTGGTACACCAATGTAGGAGAGTGTGTGGGTTAAGGTCTCTCACCGAGATCAGCACACTGGATATACACTATGGTGGTTATACCTATCTTGTTGTTCACGGCGATGGTCTGGTCGGCCCAAGGCATGCCTGGTTAGGCAGGCAGGTTAGGTTAGAGGCAGTTAGATGGGGTACAAAGGATAGCGTGTATAGGGATTACGGGTGCATCCACTGCGGCGCTAGAAGCTCTTGTGGGGCTGCCACCGCTGGATATCTTTGTGAAGAAGATGGCAGTGGAGGCGGCTCTCAGGATGCAGAGGGACGGTACATGGTACTCGTCAGGGACTGTGTATGGGCACAGGTGAATGCTGCATTAGGTACTCATGATACCCAAGGACAGGATAAAAAGGGTCAGGGTAATCGAAAGATTTCACAAGATCCTTATTACTGACGGATCACTCCCAGAAAAGGGACCCGGGAAAATTTTTATATTCACGGACAGATCTATGATTGACGGCAGGGCAGGTGCTAGGATATTCTCTGAAGATCTAAACTTGTCCTGCTATTTTAGCATGGAAATATGCACCTCAGTTTAACAGGCAGAACCCCTTGCTCTGGTTCGTGCGTTGGACTACTAAAAGCAAGGTCAGGTGCGAAGGAGTGAAATCTTAAGTTCACTGGACAATCAAGCGGTGGTCAGATGCATGGATCGGACGGAGATGAATTCATTTCTGGCGATGGAATGTATACAAAAGCTCAATGAGTGTGCCTCAGTGAATACTTTGTTGAGTTAGAGGACACACTAGGATCTAGGGGAACGAAAAGCTGTCGTCTTAGCAAAGCAGGGGTCAACTATGGAGTTTTGAGGGCCAAAACCTTTTTCCGTCGTTTTGGGAGAAATTGTGAAGGCCTTAATTAATAATTGGGTCATAAAGGAACATCAGAATCGATGGTAAAGTATGGATACATTCCGACAGGCTAAAAAAGCGATTAGGCTACCGCGCGAAACGACCAAAAGAAAAGTTCTAAGTATGAAACGAGGAACTCTCCGATGGCTTGTTTCACCGCAGCTTCGGACATCACCTCAAAAAGATGGGGATTGTGGAGGAAGATACGTGCAAGCTGCGCCTGGAGGATACTGAGACGGTGGAGCACATTGTCTGCGTATGCCCGGCTTTGACGAGCAGCAAGTTGGCTGTTACCGGCAGCTCTATGGTTAGCATGGGACAGCTAACTTACAAACAAATGCTCGAAAAAAGAAGAGCGTCAAAATTAGGGTGCTGCCGGGAAATCTACCGTCGTGAACCAGCTGAGACGGCCATTGATAGAGGGACGAAAAGGGGCCCATGTAAAGGGTTTCTAATAATATGCACAAAGACTTTGAAGAACTTAATTTGAGATTGTTCCGTATAGATACCATTTGTATACCTGCCGATAATAATTTGGAACCAAGGAAAACAAGCTAAAGGGCTTGATACTTTTTTCTGGGAAAAATAAAAAGCTGGCTGGCTTTTTATTTTTTCGAGCTGAGAATAATAATTTTTAGAGCTTGTTATTTTTTTCTAACAAATATATAAAGCCAACTTGACTTTTTATTTTATTAAGTGGGAAGTAACTGAAAAAAATCTACGAATTAAGGCGAATAAATAATATATACCGCAAATTTCCTTCGGATAAATTGCACCGTAGATCATCTTTAGTGCCGGAAAAGCCCTTTCAACGCTGATTTGTGAGGGGGCGGGGCAGCATGAACTACATATGCCAATCTTCGCAGCGCAGGAAGGCAATACTTCTTATCTTCCCAGTATTCAGCTGTATTGTCCTCTTCTTCAGACGAACTGACTTATTTCTTCGGTCGCTTTAATCTTGCTTGGAAATCTATAATAATTTTATGACAAAAACAATGGTGAAAGTGCAGTTTCGACAATTGTCTTGTGCATTTTGAGAGAGTGCCAGCAACTAGTTTCTTTTTTAAAGACAAAAACGGCTCCGGCTCGAAAAGATTTAAAGTCAAGCTGGCTTTTTATATTTGTCCAAAAAATTAACAAGCTCTCAAAACTTGCTACTTTCGGCTCGAAAAAATTAAAAGCCAAGCTGGCTTTTTATTTTTGCCGAAAAAAAATTTTGGCCTTTTGGGGCTTATTTTATTTGCTTCAAATTATTGTCGGCTATAAATAACAGTTAAAGAACTCCTTTTTGTAAAAAAAGCCAAATTTTGAAAAGCTTTACAGGAACCGAAAGAGGACTCCACGAACAATATTTTGGTATAGTTTATTTAACTATATGATCACAACTTCTATCAGCTTTTTTAGTTTGAAAATTAAAAAAATACCAGTTATTTTCGGTCCCTGATAAATCTACAAATCTCCTTCAACAGTTCCGCATGCTAAAATTTCAACACATGACTAATTGACCCCCCTAAAAAACTGAAAGCCTAGTCTGGAATTCTTAATAGAATATTACTACCCTATATCTGCCAAATTATATTAACTTTTTTATTTGAAACCACATTCACGATAATTTTCCAGATAATAAAACGTACATAAGCATTTTAGTAAATCGCAAAGACACCTGTCACTTCTCATAATGTTACTGCTATATAATTCGTAGCTGTTTTGCTGACGTTATAAATACATCTATATATATATATATATATATATATA